>VUQH01041791.1:0-11066 GCA_015106775.1 Etroplus canarensis | reverse complement strand
GTCTGGCGATTCTCCTCGGTTGCGACTTGATGTGGCGGGGAGTCAAAGCAGAGCTG
This sequence comes from Etroplus canarensis, assembly GCA_015106775.1. Taxonomy (NCBI): domain Eukaryota; kingdom Metazoa; phylum Chordata; class Actinopteri; order Cichliformes; family Cichlidae; genus Etroplus; species Etroplus canarensis. Next base: position 11,010 of record VUQH01041791.1, on the reverse strand, counting down.
AGTGGCCAAAAAAAAAAAAAAAAATCACCATCTGAATCCCACTGATGTGCGTGGATCTGCTGCTGAGGGGAGAGAACCGCACAGTTCATTCACTGAAAGGGAGGAGGGGGGGAAAAAAATCCACTGCTCTCTAACTTCAGAGATGATCAGAGGGTTTGGGGAGTGCGGCTCCGCAATTCATATTTCATCTCCAAACCTGAGAAGACATCAGTATTGCAGTGGGGAGAGAAAGCCTGAAAATCCCTTTTAAAAAAAAAAAAAAAAAAAATCAAATCAAGTATGCAGATGCATTTGATTCATTAGGAATGGAAACCGAACTCACCTTAAACAAATCTAGCGTTTATCATCATAAAACCATCCCTGCTGGGTGGATAAACGTGCGTAATTTCACTCCAGCCTCCTCCTGACTTAAATACTGCCACTGAGGGTCACATATTCCCCCTTGTTAATGGATTGTTCCGCAAATATTTAACAACTGGAAAGGATGAAGCGCGTCGCAGCCTTGAGAATGACTTTGGATGCGGAGAAAGTAGATTTTTCACTGAAAATCAACCACCTCAACCAGCTGCCAGCGCCAAGAAAAAGCATACATGTTCTCCAGGCCACATGTGTTTACTGTAATGTGTATTTTTTTAAAAAAATTTGAGCAACAGGCACGAAGAAACAGAAGCATCATGCGTGCTAGGGGGTCAGAAATACGCACGGATTGTCTCCTGCTCCACAGCAGACTTGACAGCGGCCGGGACGCGCCAATTGCGCACGGACCGGGAAGTCTGCGCCACCTGCGCGGTGGCACGGCCGCGGGGCTGCTCCTAGACTTCCACGCTTCGCTCACACCGTGCAATACTGAAACACTAAAAGCTCTAACCTGTCCGCATTTACAAGGAAGTAAAGCTGCGGCTCTCTTGTATCAGAGTCTACACAATCAGCGTGTAAATAATAATAAGAAGAATGATCATTTCTTACCCAAAGTATCCTGTTTTGACAGAAATTCTCAGCCTTCGGATTTTAGGTGGCACCAAGCATTCATCAGAAGGAAACCCAGCCTTTATTCTCCAGCAAACTTCACCAAAAATCCACAAAACTACTTTAAAATCCTTGCGTCTCTGCGCTCCGACAGCAGCTCAGTGGAAAAAAAAAAAAAGGAGTCAGAAATCCCCCTCAGGACCTGACGGAGAGAGAGTCCTCGACTCGGGCACAGCCGCCGCGAACGCCAACTTCTCTCCTAAATCCCGTTCTCCGCTGCGCGCTGCTGCCCGCGGCGTCCCAAGTGTCCGAGCCTCCAAAGTGCGCTCATCTTGTCCGGCGCGGCGCGGCGCGTTGCGGACGGCACGCAGGTGAACGCGGTTCCTGGCGTCTGTCCGGCGCAGATGTCAGTCAGTGAGTCTCGTCGCTTCGGATCAACCAACTCGGAGTGGCGGCTCCGCTCCTCTCGCAGTCAGTGAAGTACGGGCTCGCAAGGTGCCGCCGTCAAGTCGCCACGGTTCGGAGCACGTCCGCGTTTTACCTTCAAAATAAAACCCTTGGCGCGGGACCAATGACGCACGCTCTCCCCGACTGCCAAACGTGGAATCGTGAACATGCAGCAAAGGAGAACAAATGTTTCCACATGCAAGAACACAGGAAACTTAGAATTGATGTGCTTCAGGAAGGGCATCCGGCGTAAAACCTCTGACAAATTACCGATGCTGATTAATCCGCTGTGGGCATTTTTACAGGCAGTAATGGAGATTTTGCACCAGTTGATGTGTTCCAGTGATTAAAAAATAAGGGTTTTTATTTTGCTTAATTGCCTACATCCTCCCATCACTGCATGCCTGTTTAGTTTATGTGCGTCAGGAAATGTTGAACACATTGTTAAATAACTTATTTTAAAATAATTGCAAAAACAAAAGGGCTAAATAAGGAACGTGGCATCGACTGTATAGGTAGATAAACGCGTAAAATGCAGGTGGACACGCAATTAAGTAAGCCTGGAGACCCGATTGAGTCATCCAGGGAGTTCCTTTTACAGATCAGGCCTTTATTTTGAAAGCTGAACCCTCCTGTGTATGTCGCTGTGTGACGCTCGTCTCCCCTCTTCAGTCCCACCGCGGTGCCTCCTTCGCCAGCCTGCGAGCCGCCGGGACAAGCAGCAGCGCTGTGGGGGGAGGAGGGCGATCAGATTTCGGGCGCCCTCCCTTCGGGCCCGCCGGAGGCAGTAAGTGACGGATGGTCGAAGCGCCTCCCATCTCTTTCTTTTCTTTTCTTTCTTTCTTTCAAAGGAAGGAAAAAAAAAATCTTGCAGAATCCTGAGCTGCTGTACGAGCCTACAGTTTTTGGGGTACAGCAAAGACACCAGTAGATGGCTCTGAGATGTCTTTGGAATAAGGAGGAATATACCGTGTGGCGATTAATACAGTAATGCAATATACTCTGACCAGAGACATGTAATTGTGTTTATCTATATGGTGGCTAGTTTAAAGAAATACAATCCTGAGGTGCCCCAGGTACCCAGAGTAGCCCTGGAACAGGTCTTAGATTAATACTTGCTGTGGCAAAGCTGCAGTTGACCGGTTTTCTCTGGAGCCTCTATCTCAACTACTCAACTCTATCTCAACTACTTACTGCTTACTAAAAAGGCCATTTGTTGTATAACTCCTTGGATCAGAGGTAATTTGAATTCACATATAATCCAATTAAAGTTCTAGATCTAACAAATCTGTAAAACAATCCATTTGGTCACTGTTTCTGTACCTATTATTGTCTATGCAACTCAATACACAATGCAAAGAACCATTTACAAAAAAGTTAGAACACTATGGAGTTTGCATTCTGGGAGAACACTGGTTAGTCTGCTGGTTTACAGTCCTGTAGAAAACTAAGTGCACCCTTACTGCCCCCATAGGAATTAAGAGGATAAGTCGCAGCCGATCAAATTCATTTTTTAAAATGATCATCAGCCAGTGTGACCACCTCTATAAAAGGAGACGTTTCATCATTTTGCTGATCTGTAGCATTCAAGTGTGTGTTAACACAAGGCCACAATCTTCCCCGGAGTGGACACTCCAGTAAATTCACCCCAAGGTCAGAGCTTGTTTGAAAGATGTTGCCAGGAAAAGAAGAACATGGCAGCACAGCTTAAGCTTGCAAAGTTGCAACTGAACAAACCTCAAGACTTTGGACAGACGAGACCAAAGTGGAGATGTTTTGCCTTGATCCACAGTGCCATGTTTGGCTAAAACCAAACACAGTATATCAGCACAAACACCTCATAACAACTGTAAAGCACGGTGGAGGAGGGGTCATGATTTGGGCTTCATTTGCAGCCACAATACCTGGGCTCCTTGCAGTCGTCGAATCAACCATAAGTTCCTCTGTATAACAAAAGTATTCTGGAGTCATATATGAAAAAAATGCAAAAGTCAAATATCTGTCTAACAGCTAAAGTTTAACAAAATCCGGCCATGCAACAGACTTCTGATCCCAAGCACATCAGCAAATCTACAAAAGAATCAAGGTGTTGCAGTAGCCGAGTGAAAGTCCAGACCGGAAATGGTGCGGTGGGACCTTAAGAGAGCTGTTCATAAACTAATCCTCACAAACCTCAATGAACTGAAGCAACAGTGTAAAGAAGAGTGGGCCAAAAATCTTCATTAATGATGTGATAGACTCATAAAGTCATACAGAAAATGATGGTTCTACCAGCTCGTGAATCATGAGCTGTGCTTCATTTTTCACAGGACTGCAGAGTCCTTTGAAAACTTTCCTTTTCACATGACCATAGCCTCTGGCAACATGCAGTTTTTTGGGGGGCTTCACGCATAGCCAGTTTGATAAGCTAATTAGCTGTATCAAGTGCTATCAGATGCATTCCCGAGCCCTCCTTAGTTTGCTCTCCACAGTGCCTGTTTACCCACATACAACCAAAGTCTGCTGCTTTGTGCACAGTTCTAAAGCCAGTCTCTGTGATGGATTTGGGGGTGCATAACTGCATATGGTATAACTTGGAAATCTGCAAAGGCAACATTACCTAAAGCAGCATCTTTTTCAATAAGCCTTGCTTATCTCGGCCAAATAATGATCCATCTGTTTGCTTTGAAACCTTCTGCTGACATCAAATAAAAAATTTAAAAAAATTAAATAATTTTCAGTGACAGTATTTTATATGCGTAAGAACTTTTTTCAGTTAAAAAGGATTTAATGATCTCTAATGATATTTAATGAGAATTTGCTCTGAGCAGCTCTGACAGGACTAATGAATAAAAATCCTAATGGTTAAAGGACTGATGGTTCTGGTCAAAAGGTCATAATTTAATACCCAGTAGTGTAATTAAGCTTATGTCTTGCACCGATGGGTTCTCTCTTTTGATTCAAAAGATGCTGTTACTACTTTTTCCACTGTTTACTATTACTGAAATACAAATTTTCCCTTGAGTTATTGCATTTCTATCGTCCATATACTTCTCCTAATTCTTATGCGCTCTATTAAAACTGTAAATCATGTCATTTTCTGTCAGAACTGCCTTTCAGACATCGTAAGACTGAGACCAGCTGATGCGAATGTTTGACCAGTCAAACCCAAAGTGTGCTGAGTGAAGAGCAAATTGCCATTAACCACCCATTTAATCTGCCATATACTGCAGCCTTTGGGCTAATTACCACTGTCAGGACAGAGGTGATAGCACCAGGCGCTGTGTTAAACAACACGCCAATTACTGTCATCTCTTAAACTGTGTTTTGAGAAGGCAACTTTATGACACCATAAAGCAGAGCAGACCTCTGCTAAGTGACTGCGAGGAAGCTCGAGGAGTGTGCCGCTGTTTTTCATCTGTGTTTGTTCAGCAGAGGTGGGCTCTTCAGCATGATTTGTGGCAACATATGTCAGAAGTGCACCTGTATTACCATTCAGATAGATAGATAGATAGATAGATAGATTCAACTAAATTACTGCCTGTGTGCTCTTTTTCTGCCTTAAAAACTCATACATAATACACACAGGTGATGCTGCATCACTGCCTAACCTCATGGGAAAGCCAAACGGTGAACAACAAGCGGCCCTCATTAATGTTAGCGGAGAAGAAGAGGGCAGACTGATGATGAAGGCCAGGCTCGGTGACCCTTCGTACTACAGTGCTCTGTGAGAAACGTTGGTGGGAGGGAGGCAAGCTCGGGAACAAAAGCCAGTCGGTCAGGAGGAGAGGTCATACAGATGGTGAGAATGCTCAGTCAGACAGCTCGAGTACTGATGGGCAAACTGACCAAATGACCTCTTCGCACACACACACACACACACACACACACAACTGCTCATGTTAGTACGAAAAACAAAACTCCTCCCAGCTCCCCCGCAACACCCCAGCTTCTAATGAACTCACACAAACACATGTATTCACATGCACACAGACACACACAAACACACATGCATTCGCCCATCCCCTCCATTTACATTCTTCTTCCCCCACCCCCTCCAGGGCCTAGATCAGCAGGAGATGAAAGGTGAGACCTTTTCATTTAAAATCGAGTTAAAAATTAAACAATAACATGGAATCATTAGAGTTTAATTTGATTGTCCAATGGCTGACATACCCAGATAAAAAACGGAATCTTTAAAAAAAAAAAATCCAGTTTTTTTTTTTTTTCTTTTCGCCCACCACGTTACTTCGCCAGTGTTATCATGGTGCATATTTTCACTGATAACCCCTTCTAGCTGGTAGCGTTGACTGTTTTCTCTTTAGGCTCACAGCACACTGCCTGTGTGGGCAACAGCCAATTGACTTGCACTGGCTTTGTCTGTATGAGGTGGACAAAAGCAGCAGGACTAATCATTAACACCAGAGTTTGTGGCCAGACAAAGATGCAGCACAATGGGAGGGAGCTGATCACCGAGGCCGCTTCACACTCAACTCCATGCTGCTTTCTGCTCTGTACTGCTGGCCCAGGTAGGCACTCGCTAGGGAGCAACTGTTGCCTTTCATCCCAGTGCTGTCACACACAAACATACGGTATCTGAGTGGTTCTCAACAAGGGGGTTGTGACAACACTAGTAAGTGAGTGATGGAGGCTGAAGGCACTGGAAAGAAGTAAATCATTTTTATTCTAAGAAAAAAAAATGTTCCAGTCATGCGAGAAGAAAGTTTTTACAGGACTCTCTCCAGTCCCATGGAAAACTAAGTACAGCCTTACCCATAGGAATTGACAGTGTAAGTTGCAGCCAGGTGCTGGTAATTAAATGCAGTTGATTAACTGATCATCAGCAAATGTGATCACCTCTGTGAAGGCAGAAGTTTTGGCAGTTTTCTGGTTTAAAGCATTCAGGTGTGTGCCATAATCTTCCCGGCAGTTGACGTCCCCATCCAATTCACAGTGAGCAAGGCTCAGAGAAATTGCAAAAAAAAAAATATCTCAGACTTTACAAGCCTCAGTTAGCATGTTAAAAGTAAAGTTCATGACAGAACATTTAGAAAAAGATTGAACAAAAATGGCTTGTTTGGAAGGGTTGCCAGTGGAAAACCATTTCTCTCTAAAAAGGGCATGTTTTGTTTGCAAAGTTGCATCTAAACAAACCACAAGACTTCTGCAAAAATGTGCTTTGGACCGACAAAACCAAAGTGGACATGTATGGTGATAATGCACAGCACTGTGTTTTGCAAAAATTAAATACCAACAATCAATCACAGTGGTGTAGAGCTGATGGTTTGAGCTTGTTTTATGGAAAAAGGACCTGGGCACCTTATAGTCATTGATTTGACCATGAAGTCCTCTGTATAACAAAATATTCTAGAGTCCCTCTCTCAGACAGCTAAAGCTTGGTAAAATTGAGTCATGCAACAAGACAATTATCTCAAGCACAACAACAAATCTACAGCAGAATGGCTGAAAAAAATCTAGGTGTTCAGTCAAAATCCACACCTCAACCCAAATGAAATGCTGTGCCAGGACCTTAAGAGAGCTGTGTCTAAATGAATGTCCACAAACCTCAACAAACTGAAGCAACATTATAAAGAAGAGCAGGCAAAAATTCTTCCAAAGTCATGTGAGAGACATAAAGTCATATAAAAAAGGATTACTTTAAATTATTGCGCCAAAAAGTGGTTCTACAAGCTACTAAATCATAGAGCATAGTCATGTTTTTCACAGGACTGTACAGACTGCTGTGAAAAGTTTCTTTTTCACATGACTGTATGTGCAACCAGACGCAAAAGTCTCTAACAGACACAAATCAGAAAGGTTTATTATCTATAAACAAAGGATGCAACGAATCGATGAGTTTGATGTGTACATTTTTGTTGGCATTTATTCATGTTGCACACTGGTAACATGATGGCTTGCTCAAGAGAGTCTTTGTTTCCTCAGAGGTCATTACTGTTGGGGCAGGTTGCGTTTGCACTACAAGATCAAACTTGCATTTCTGTGCACAATTATCATTGCCATCATTTACATTAGATTCAGTTACTGGGGTCACTATCAATCCTGGTCATTCAAAAACCCCAAAGTTACTGATTTTCACAAACTTGCTCTTTTGTCCAATTCATGTGGGATTTTTTTCAGTGCATTTTAGAGCAAGCATCAGCACACAGACTCATTGGCAAGCAAGTGGTAGTGTGATCAAATCCCAGAACACAGGGCGCAGCGACTCCCTTGTAACCATAAATTGCGATGAGCACCCACACCTCAAAGCAAAATGAGACTAGCAGGTTTGAAGCGCAGTGTGAGGTAAGCTGAACACTCTGCTGAGACTCAGCGTGATTTCAGCACACAGTTTGTATTGTCTCTCCTTCTCTGCTGGGCGTAATGGCCTCAGTAATGGGAGCTTTTTCGAGAAGAGGGCAGAGAAGTCTGTCCACCTGTCTGGCACAGTCACTTCCATTACACTTCTCTTGAAGACCACTGAGCTGCAAGTCATTTTCGCTCTGTGGGTTGATGTTTTTGTCACTGTGAAAGTGGAGGGCTTGTCGGTGAGGTTGCAAAACAGACAGCTTGAGTCTGAGCTCCCAAGTGTTTGCTCAGGAGAAATGCATCTGAAGACTGAAAAGGGTAAATTGCTATTGGATCACTGTGCTCTCAAAATCACACTCAGGTCCTGCAAGGGGACTGTGATCTGATGAAGAGTTGGATAGTCCCTTTCTCAAAATGTAACAGATGCAGTTTTAGTCCTGTTTACATGGGTGTTCTAAGAAGAAGAAGAAGATATACTTCATTAATCCCCTAATGGGAAAATTACAACTTAATCACAACACACTCTTTTTTATAGGTATATACATACACTTAACATACAGTTGATTGAAGTTATGGTTATTAGTTATAAACTGATGGCTCTGAACTGCACTAGAATTTGAAATTTTCAGTGATTACGCAACTTGTTTTTTGATTCTACTTACTGTCCGTTGGGTCAGATAGTCTGTAGGGGTGATATTAATTTTCATTGTTATGCAGATGACACTCAACTATATGTTCGGCTAAGCGTTTGTGACAGAGACACATTTTTTCTTCTTATGACTCTATCTGACCTGTGACCTGGAAGAGTCTGTTGTTTGTTGTTGAGTGTAATGGTTGACTTAAATCTATGTTTTACATACATATATCTAAGGAAGTACAATCATGCCTCTTCAGCTTTGAAATGTTTTATTTAATAATTTATTTTATTATCTCATCACTTTGAAAAATTCATCCATGCTTTTGTCTCATCATGTCTGGATTATAGTAATGACAATGTTCCCTTTAAGTTGCATGCTTGCATGCGCGCTGTAAAGATTTGCTGCCCGTATGTGCACTGCATAGATTTCCTTTGCGCATGTGTGCTGCATAGACTTGTTGTGCGCATGCGCACTGCAGAGATTTGCTATGCACAGAGGACACAGGAGCAGTGCGCGATTGCACAAGCGTGCAGCTTAGAGGGAACGTTGGTAATGATTTGATTTTTTTGAGGATCAGCTGAAATACAATCCTAAGTCCTAGCTTGTAAAAGTTGGCTGCCAGAATTTTTGACAATTTCAAAGACACAACATGATCTCACTCTCATCCTTGCTATAGTATTCTGTATACCTGATGTTTATAGAACTGATTTCAAATTTTTAAAATGGGAAGCCACTGCTGTGTTCTTCAGGTAGAACACTCATTACAATAGGTTTTACTTCATTGGAGTCCTGCAGCTGTGGAACTCTTTACTGGAGTTACTGTAAAATGGCATTTTTACACCAGCTCTGTTGCTTGTCCAGCTTTTAACATTCCCTGTGACTAAAATTATTTACTATGTTTTTATCAGATCTTATTTTGTATGTGTTTATGTATGCTGGTTTTTGGTTTTATCTTGAATATGTGTTCTGTCGTATCTGGTTTTATAAAGCCATTTGTAACTATGCTTGAGAAGTGCCATACAGTGACATACGCAGGGCATCGTACTCTTGGCAACAGAGAATCTTCACCAGCTGATCGTGCTGGCAGGCCTGTAATCCTGTAGGAAGTACGGAGGAGATGATGGAGTTTCAGAGCAGGAGCTGTTTCAGAGATTATCAAGGGGATTGTGAGGTGTTTGGTCAATAGTATGGGTGAGCAGATTGAGAGGGAACACAGTGAATGTAGGTTTTTTCAGGTTGGAGACAGCACTCATCCTTCTCGGACCCTATGTGACCATACCAGATTTTTGAGGGAAGAACAGGGACATTAATTTGAGCAGAATGAAGAAATGTGGAAGGCTTGCACTATTTGTGATTGAAAAGTGGCATAATTCATGACGTGTTACTGCAAGAAAAAAGTTCTGTGGCCCAGATATTGAACTTCCAACTATGGAAAATGTCCATATTACATGCTGTGGGAATTTTCTTCCATCACTGCTGTTGCTTTTTGAATTCAGTTTTAGTGTTCTGTTCACCTGTGGTCAGTGGGTATGGATTATAAATGGATCCTGACCACTCTCTGTACCAAATAGTAGACTAACAGGTAAACATCTTCTCTGGCATCTTAACTGCTCCACTGCCAAAAGGACACATACAGAAAAATGTTGCCACCACATACCATAACACATCCAATCATTTAGATAGAAGCACCTTATTGCATCATGTTTACATGACCATATACGATCACTGGCCACTTCATTAGGTATACCTATTCAACTGCTTGTTAACATAAATATGTAATCAGTCAATCACATGGTAGCAACTCAGTGGATTTAAGCATGTAGATAATATCAAGATGACCTGCTGAAGTTCAAACCGAGCATCAGAATGGGGAAGAAAGGTGACTGAAAAGACTTTGTATGTGGCATGGTTGTTGCTGCCAGATGGGCTAGTCTGCGCATTTAAGAAAATGCTGATCTACTGGGATTTTTTTCATCTCTAAGGTTTAGAGAAAAAGGTCTGAAAAAGAGGAAATATCCAACGAGCAGAAGTTCTCTGAATGGCCAGACTGCTTTGAGCTTGTAGGAAGGCAACAGTAACTCAAATAACCATGTATTACAACCAAGTTATGCAGAAGAGCATCTCTGAATGCACGGCATTTTAAACCCTGACGCAAATGGGCTACAGCAGCAGAAGACCACACCGGGTGCCTGTATCCTAAAAACAGAAGATTAGCATCGGGGATATGCAACCGGCAACTGCATGAGGACAATACATCCTACCTTAAAATTAAACTACATTAAGTCTACTATAAGCACACATATAATTCAATTCAATTAAACCAGCCACAGGGGCCCACAAACCAGTGTAGTCCTAGTGCCGGTCCCAAGCCCGGGTAAATGGTGAGGGTTGCGTCAGGAAGGGCATCTGGCGTAAAAACTTTGCCAAATCAAATATGCGGATTCATAACACGACTTCCATAGCAGATCGGTCGCGGCCCGGGTTAACAACGACCGCCTCAGGTGCCGTTAGCCAACAGGGTGCCGGTGGAAACTATGCTACTGTTGGCCGAAGACCAAGGAGGGGGAGAGGGTGGAAAGCGTGTTAGGAGGCAGAGACAGAGAAGGAAAGGTAGGAGAGTGGAGGTGAGAGTAGGGACTTTAAATGTAGGGACTATGACTGGTAAAGTGAGAGA
>VUQH01041790.1:0-11554 GCA_015106775.1 Etroplus canarensis | reverse complement strand
CCCACCCCCAAAAAACAAAAATAAAAAAAAAAAAAAAAAAAAAAAAAAAAAAAAAAAAAAAAAAAAAAAAAAAATGGGGGCGGGGGGACTCGAGGAATGATTTCACATTTAGGTCATTTGACAGTCATTGTAGTTCATTTCTGAAGGTTTAAGGCTGGTGGCAGTAATATTATTCATCATTCTGTATAGTGTTTAATGGACATTTTGACATAATCTGTATTAACTGCGGATTTTAAATGTGCAGCACAGTTAAGTGGTGGACAGTGATGGCCATATTCTTTTGGTATTCAACTGTCATTCAATATTAATGCATTGGTCCTCTCTACTGTGTTGCTTGTTACTAACTTGCTTAACAGTTAAAATGTCCAATTACACAGTTGGATGACCATTAAGACTACATAAGCGAGCAACATGACTGAGCCATTGAAATTGGTTTTGCTGTGTGAAATAATCTTAAATCCCAATAGCATTATGCGAGTGATGATGAATATTTAGACAAAGAAAGTGATGCGGATTTTCTTGTGACTCTACCATATTTAAACTCAGCCTTGACTTAGTTAAAAACAGAATATATTAATTGGGAAGTTTAAACGGAGCTCTGAGGAAGTCGCTGCAGGCAGAAACAAAAACTTTCTTTTCTTAAAATTTTGGCTGTCACAATCATTCATGTTCTTTGTCAGACTTATCCCCCAACACTCCTCACCCCATCTTGTCAGGAACCCATTTATCACAGTACACATCTGTGCCATGTGTGATTGATACATGTGTTTGACGGCAGACAGCTGCAGAATACTTACATCAAAAGTGAGAGTGTTCTTCCCCTCACTGCCTGTTTTGTTCAGCTGATGTTTTGCTTTCGCAAGCAGTCTCTCCCATTCTCACATGCTTGCATCAGTCATATGAGAGTAGTCTCTCTTTGGTGATGGATTTGTAAATAATATCCCGTCACATAGGTAAACAACGTTCTTCTCCCAGCACCAACTGTATTATTTTAAATATTAAATATTTTTTATTTACCGGTGACCGAAGTCAACTTGAGTGCATTTTAATGTTTCACAGAGACATGGCTGCACCAGGGTATACCTGATGACAATGTGAGCATCAGTGGTTTTTCTCTTGTTCATGCTGACAGAGATTGCACCTCGAGCGGTAAGGTGTAACCATATTACCATCAAAGAGCACATTTGTAGCCCGGACATTGAATTGTGCATTTTTGGACTCAGACCATGTTATTTACCACGTGAGTTTTCACACACCATCATAGTGAGGGTGTACGTAAATCCCACCTCTAATCCCAACTCTGCATCAATCAGCATACACACTGCAATAGCCCGGTTACAGACTGAACACCCGAGTGTGTTCATTGCAGTCTTGGGGGACTTTAATCATACAACATTAAATAGAATATTAACCACATTCACCCATTATGTAAGCTGTCCCACCAGAGGTGAGAGGACAATAGATCTGCTGTATGCAAATGTTAAGGATGTGTACAGCTCCTTTGATCAGATCACAGTCTGGTCCACTTAACTCCCTGTTATAGCCCTCTAAACAAGAGGCAGTCTGTGACTACGAGGTCAGTGAGGAGATGTTCAAAGAAGGCTCTGGGGAAACTGCAGGGCTGTTTTGAGGTGACTGATGGGCAGGAATTCTGTGAGCTGCAGGGAAAGGACATTGATGGGATCACAGAATTAATCACAGAATGTATTATATTAATGAAATGAAGTGGGGGGGGGGTTAAAAGTAAATACAGGAGGACACTGGAGTGGAAGCTCCAGCAGAACAATATGGGAGAGGTCTGGAATGGCATGAAGACCATCACCAGCTTAAGACCAAACAGTGGCAGAAGAGTTGAAGGCACTGTGGACTCAGCCAAGGGTTAGGGTTAACCCTAACCCTGCTCACATCTTCAACCTTTCTGCTATTGGCCTCAAACCACCAGCATCTCCCTCCCTCCTCGCTCCTCCTCCTTATGGTCTCACAGGTGTCTCCCCCGACCTCCAGGCTCAGGACACTCTTCATACACTCCATTCTAACACCCCTGACTCTCCCCCACTTGTCATCTTCACTGATGACAAGAACCCAATGGTGTAAGCTTGTGTCCTCCACCTTTGTGGAATAATGCATCACATGTTCAAGTGAGCCTCTATCTGAAAAAGGTCCCCGTTCTGCGGAAGGGGTTATGCCTCATTCCAGTGCCAAAGACATTACACCCCAGTGGCCCTAAGGACTACAGACCTGTGGCACTGACATTACACATGAATCACACATACAATTTCTTCCCTGGGATTAATAAAGTATTCTGATTCTGATGAAGACCCTGGAGAGACTCATCCCGGACCATCTCCAGCTCATTGTCAGCCCTTTAATGGACCCCTTCCAGTTCACCTATCAGCCCCGACTTGGAGTTGAAGATGCCACTATCTACCTGCTCAGCCATGTCTACACTCATCTGGAAAAGCCACTGTTCTCCAGTACATTCAACTCTATCAGGTCAGCTCTACTAGGTGAGAAGCTGACAGCGATGCAGGTGAATGCCTCCCTTGTGGCTTGGATAGTTGACTACCTGACTGGAAGTCCACAGTATGTGTGTCTGCGGCACTGTACTGTACGTCAGACAATGTGGTCAGCAACATTGGTGCCCCGCAAGGGACTGTTCTGTCTCTATTTCTCTTCACTATATACGCCACAGACTTTACAGTAGCTACTGTACAAAGACTTGCCACCTTTAGAAGTTTTCTGATGACCCTGTAGTAGTGGGATGTATCAGAGAGGGTGATGAAGAAGAGTAGAGGACAGCAGTGGTCAACTTTGTCACGTGATGCGAACAGAACCATCTGCAGCTTAATGTGACAAAGACTAAAGAACTGGTTGTGGACATGAGGAGGACCAAAATACTAGTGACCCCTGTTTCCATCCATAGGGCCTGTGTGGAGATAGTGGAGAACTACAAATACCTCGGTGTTCGCACTAACAATGAACTGGACTTTATTAAACACTCAGAAGCCATCTATAAGAAGGGCCAGAGACATCTCTGTTTTCTGAGATGACTTAGGTCCTTCAGTATCTGCCCAAACAATGCTCAGGATGTTTTATGAGTGTTTGGTAGCCAGTGCCATCCTCTATGCTGTACATAGTGTGCTGGGGTAGCAGAAAGAGAGTGGCAGACACCAACAGGCTCAACAAACGGATCTGCAAGGCCAGCAACGTTATGGGTGTGGAGCTCAGCTCTGACAGTTGAAAGGAGTATGCTGTCCAAGTTAAAGGCAATACTGGACAGTTCTTCACACCCTCTCCATAATGTGCTGGACAGGCACAGGAGCATGTCAGCAGCAGACTCATTCCACACACAATGCACCACAGAACGCCACAGGAAATCATTCCTACCTGTGCCCAACAACTTCTATAATTCCTCCCTTTGACACCTTGACTAGTTTTTTTCATATCCTGTACATATTGTATATAGTGTTTAACATTGGAGTTAATTATGTTACATACTGAAATGTATACATACAAGTTTATATATTTTAATCTTCATTTTTCTGCCTTTCTGATTTATATTTATTTATATATAACTAACCATGTGTAACCAAACACAATCTCCCCGCTGGGATTCATAACGTATTCTGATTCTGATTCTGATTCTGAATCTGATGAAGCCCTTTGCGACCCAAGTTTGAGCTATCTTCTGAATGGTCATCTGAATCTCTTGGAAAAACTTAAATACAAGAGGGAGTGAACATAAATGTACAGAAAACACAATCTACACAAACATTTTAATGTGTATATTTCAGCCATGTTTTGCCAGTTCAGAGGTTGCTTAGAAATATTATGTACACGAGTTAAGGTTGCGACCTTGGATATGTTTCAGTATTCCAGCAGTTTATTTAATCTGCACTTGAACAAGTTCATTTTAGCCAAGTTCTTTGAAGATCAGATTGTGGGGCAGGTAGAAGGAGGGCACTCTGTCCTCTGAACACCTGTGAACACAGTAAATATATATTGAAAGCATATAGTGGTATCTGACGATGGTAACACCTGGTGCAGGTGCTGATAAGAAACTGTTATAGGTGCCATAAGTAAGGTTTTTACCACTTCAGAGGACAAAATAATCTTAAAACATCTCTGTGAGCCTGATGCGGATATTGATCAATACCAGTGACATAGTGATTGCTCCGCTGGGTGCTGAAATCTCTGGATTTTGCAGTGTGTTCTTTGTTCGCCAGTTCAGCTAAACTGGTAAACAACGCTACAAGCAAGGACTTATTTGTCCTCTAGTTGACTAGTTTACGGGGTCTCTTTTGTAAAAGTGTTGTTTCTTTTTGTGTCAGTTATGGTAAGCTGTGACAGAGGCTTGTTGATGCTGTGCCTTGTCATTGATAAAGGTTGATATTCTATGACCCCTTATTACCCATTTAATTAAAGCATGTTGTATTATCCCATTTATCATGCTTAATGTGTACCTCCTGCCAAGGACAGAGGACCAGATTTATTTCTGCCATATATGTGTCTTACTGCAGCTTGTTTTAAGCTGGTGTGATTACTCCTACCTATCCTTTTATCAAATGACATTGCAATGCTGATATTTTTGTCTGAGTTCTATTAGTGAGTGATACAAGTGTTCCTCAATTAAGGAGCTCATTAAAGACATTTGATAAGTACCCCCTCTCCCTGGAGGATATCAAGAAACTCATTAAATCCCAAGTTAGGATAAAGCCCACAACATTCACTGTCACATTACCAGTGTCTGAGAGATCCAGGGGCTGTTTTTATGTCTGGGGAGTGAAGAGATGAGGAAGTAGAGACGTAACATGCAGTGTTCTGTGGGAGTGATTAGTGCTACAATACAGGATTTAACAGAGTAGATATAGACTTTGTGCAAAGCATGGTCCACTCACCTGCCTTGACCTTCTCCAACAGAGGCGCTTGACTAAAACAAATGATGAGCATCTGCTTTGGAGTCAGTGTAGGTGACAGAGAGACACAAACTCATCAGGCATCCTGGATCAGTGGTATATTTTAAACCAGGATACAATACCCTCTAGACCCCTCAGCGCCTGTGCTGATCCAATAGATAGTAAAACATTTTCCCCACACGAATTCTGACCTTGGTCGGATGATGATGTGTTTCTGGGCACACAAAGTAGGGCAAGGCTAAAATGTCATCTGTACCATATGAATTAAAAAAATATATGTGTGATTTTTGTGCTTAGTGTAAGTATGGTGTGTGATGGTAGTTTTCACAATAAGAAGCTAAAAACATGATCATGCCAAAAAAAGAGTAAAAGCTTGAATATTGCATGTTTAGAAAACTGTGAATTTAATCTGAAACATATTTTATTGCAAACAGACACTGTTAATTTATTTACTAGAGCCAAGTGCTTATTATTCAACCACCACATTAAGAATTGCTAATATTATCTCAGTAATCTTTTTTGTATTGGTCAGTAGACACAATACCTTTTCAGAGGAAATAGATGGCTTCGCTCACTCTTGCCCTCTCTCTGTGTATGTCTTACAATATTTATCTTATAAAACTGTCCATCCGAACAGTTTATTACCTTTGGATTTTATGTATTGCAATAAGTGAGGAGAAATAATTTTACCTGTTCTGTAAAAGTGTCAGTATATTGAAAGAACTCTGATGTGTAGGCTTGTTGTCTAGGCAATGTACAGTAACATCACTGACTCTTTCAGTCATAATTAGACAGTTTTGGTTACTTTAAGTAGGACTTTGTGTTTGAGGGAAAGTGTATTTCTGTTTAATATTTATTTATTCAAATACTTATTTTCTAAGGCTTTGAATGTGTTCGAACCACTGTGTTGGAACACATTGATTTTGTTCATAACAAACAAATATTTTGCAGCATGTAAGTTTAAATCACAAAGGAAAAACAGTTAAAAATAGTTCTGACCTTTGAGTGCAACCTTCTAAGTAGAGTAAAAAACTGTCAAACTGAATATCAAGTAACTGTTGTAGCCTAAAGGTTTCCTCTTAAAACATCAATCACTGTTAGTTTTAACACTCAGAAGGAAAAAAGCTTTAAGCAAAGTACCAAAATCTTCATTATAGCTGATTATGCTATGAAAATATTGGACTGGATAAACAACATAGGCTTACTAATGATCAAGGGTGCCTGATTATGTGTTTAAAAATGGTGGAGAAAACTTGGAATGATAAATAATTGGTGAGAGGTCTGGAGATCAGGAAACATCCTCCTGCACATGTCCAGATGAGTTAAATTGAGGATATTATGATGAAGAAGAACAATATCAAGACCAGTTCAAAAATTAAGTAGTAGAAGAATGGCTATTTAATATTTGAAACTAGAGTTTTTAAAACATTATGTAGCATAAAATGGTAGAAGAATGCAGGGTGTTAGACCATCTTCAAGGCCCAGCTACCGTAGGACAGCCAATTAAAATAACTGAGATACCTTGCAGCACATTATTATTAAACCCGGTAAACAAAGTCAAACCAGAGATTGCTGTTCTCAATGCTCTCAAGGTCATCTTCTGACTCTAACAAGTTCAACAAAGAACCAACAGTTTGGACAACTGAACTGGCCTTGCAAACTCAAATCTAATTCAAGTCTCTTACTTTCTAGTGTACCTATTATCTGTAATGCTTTAGAGGACTGAATTATCATAACTTCAAAAGCAAGTTAACTACATTATCGTAATAAAAGGATTATTTTATTTCACAAAGCGTAAATTGAGGTTTCAGAATGTGGTATGATGGTGAAATCACATTACAATTAAATCAGTGTTTGAAACAGATTAATTCTTCACACACAAGTCTTAATTGTGCATCTTTTCTTATGTTCTACAGTATTTTCAGTCAAAAATTGCAGCATAATGTGATAAGGATTAGCAACTGTTGGAGAACTAACTCAGCGATCCAAAAATACCATGTTTTGTCCTTGCGTTTTAGTGTCAGAAAAAAAGATTGTCAGTTTAAGATGCTTCAATGAATTCACTAGATTACAAGGACTGTATGATCATGGTTAAAAATATAGTTGGAAAACCACAACTTTGCTGAGCTTTGATTATGCATTTCTGTCTGTTTCTAGTGATATGCAGGGAAAATGAAGGCTAGACTTTTCCAAAATAGGAAGACAAAGCATTTTTGTTTTCCTCAGTCATTATTCGTCAGTTACCTGAAACAAACTGAGGGACTGTGGAAACTGTTCAAAATATTCCAGTTGTGAGAAGAGACAAAAGGTGAAGAGATTAAGTGATAAAACCAAAAATACATAAAGCTTGAATGAATATTCACCAGATGGAGAGAACATTATTTCAATCAGTAAATTGCAAAACTTACATATTTATTAGCCCAATACATCTATGTATTTCGTAAGAGATGGTTTTCCAACACCAGTACAGGGATAAGGATAAAACTTTAAATAAAGGAAATACATTTGCTTCCCTTGCTCCCTTGTACATGATTTTTTTCTTTGAAGTACCCTGTAAGCTCTTTGTGGCTAATGAAATGAACAAATTTAAAATGGTTCTTCCTGTCTGCAAACACAAGAGGTTTGCCCCAAATTACTAATCTTTCACAAGCAAAATTTTTTTACTGCTGAAGACCTCTACTAGTGTTAAATAAGTATGCAGGAAATTTCAAATTTAATTTATTTGTATTCAAGTCATACTTTGTTCCAACTGAATTCTTTATACCAACATTTGGTGTCCAGAGACAATTTCTGGACAAACCTTTTGAGTAATTTCCCTGAATACAAGTTGACATTTTGTCTTTGTGACAGGAGTCTAGTGAAGATAAGGTTCAAATGTTTGGAAATTTAAAGTGAAATACGGTATGAAGTGACACTCTACTATCTTACAAAATCACCTAGAAGTTTTAGTACTTGTAGAGTTAAGGTATAATTAAGTTAGTAATTGATTATTTGGGTATTTTAAAAGTTAAGAAAGAAGGAATTAAAGAAAGAGCCTTTTATACCAGTACAACACCCATTGTGTCAAACAGTGCAGTATTTTCAAATATAAAAAGTATTACTTTAGTACTGCAAATGTGTCGACATTACACATTGTTTCATATACAAAGAGCCAAAATCGATTCTGTCTAACAATCAGTGGCCTTGGAGCTTCCATTCCATCTGCTGTGACACATTTGCTTGGTGATGTTTGAGAAGGATGAGATGTGAATATAATTCGAATATACATTTTTTTAAAAAACACCTGCTTCACAATTCACCTTTGATAGTGCATTTTTGTGGCTTAGTTCAAGGCTGATGTTAAAAGAACTGAGGGACAGAGACTTGAAGCAATAGATAATGAGGATTAGACATATGTAATTATAATTGTCTTGCTACGTTGGATATTCATGAATATCAAAATGTCTCAACAAAGGAATTATTCTGTCAGGGCTGGGGTACAGCGTAGCTTTTGTATGTGTCTTTTGACCTGTTTTAAACTACAGGAAAAGAAGTTAATTGGTCTCACAGACAAAAGCTTTAGCAGAGAAAGATTTAACAGGTTTTGCTTACACATAATTTGATCCAACAATAGTTAAGAAAGATGAAAAAATTAAATCTATAACTTTCTTAAATCCTGTTTATACACTCACTAGACGCATCATTAGACATACTTGTCCAATTATCATTTAACAGCTGAACAAGTTAAACAGCAAATATGCAATCCAGTGACATGGCAGACCTTCAGCGAATGTAGGCCCACCTGAGTATTGCTGCTGATCACGTCCAAATCTTAATGACACATTGTGCCCATCTTCTCATGACTTTTTCCAAGCAGGATAATCATGACATGTCATAAAGCTCAAATCATTTCAAACTGGTTTCTTGAACATGACCATGAGGTCACTGTACATAAATGGCCTCCACAGTGACCAGATTTCACTCCAAAGAGAGTACCTTTAGGATGTGGTGAAATGGGAGATTTGAATCGCGGGTGTGCTACTGACAAATCTGCAACAACTGTGTAATCCCATGATGTCAATATGGATCAAAATCTCTGAGGATTGTTTCTACCATCTTGTTGAATCTATACCACAAAAATTTTGGGCAGTTCTGAAGGCAAAAGAGGTTCCAATCTGGTACCAACAAGGTGTAACTAATGAAGTGGCTAATGAAAGAATCAGTTGTGGCCTTTTAGACAGGTAAGTCAGATGTCAGGTCAAGTAAAGTCATGCAGTGAACTAGTTAATGGAAAATATTAAGCAGATTTTATTAGTTTATTTAGTAATTCTAAATGCTATTGACCCAGTCTGTAATGTAGCTTTGTAGTTATTTTTCATCAAACAATGTGCTAGGAAACATGCAAAGGGATTTCACAGGCACACCAAGTAAATTAACCTGTGGGTAAAAAAAAAAGCAAAATGGGTGATAAATCAAGTATTCAAATCTAAACAGACAACTTTCAAAATCTTTTCAGTATGTTAGAAAAAAAAAGGCTTGTAGAATTCTTCTCGCATGGGACAGTGATCCAACAGGGCAGAACAGTTGTCTCAGTTGAAGTTCCCTAACAGGTGGCAAAAGCAGGACTATTTGTCACAGTAAATGAAGTTATCCAACGTGAAGTTATCCGTAAGTCAAACCAGCATTCAGATTCTCAGCTCACCCAAGATCCTCTTATTTCTGCATACCTCAACTCAACTCTATACCTTTTCCATCCACTGTAGCCCATGCATTTAAATAGGATATTTAACTGAACTGCACCGGCATTTTGTTATATATGATGGTCACTTGTACAATTCTGGAAAGTCAACCTTACATTTTGAGCCCTGGGATATCACATTTTAATTTATTTATGCCTTATTCGAAGTCCATATCAAGTGTCAGTGAATACTGTATATTTCTTATGTGGAAGAAAAAAAATGTGTTGAAACTAAAGTTGCTAAGAGAAAATCTGCTGTATTAGCAGTTTTTGATTCATTCAATGCAGAATCTGAATACCGCAGATGGGAAAGAAGTTAATTATGTGCCAAAAAGATTGGGATGCTGTGTAAAATATACTGCTCAAAAAATTAAAAGAACACTTTCTAGTCAGAATATAACATCATGCCACTTAAACTTCTTGGATATTGATCTGGTCAGTCAAGTAGCAGATGGGGTTCTTCGTCAGTTTTAGCTGCTTTGGAGTTAATGAAATCAACAACAGGTGCACTAGAAAGGCAACACTGAGACAACCCTCCTAAACAAGAATGGTTATACAGATGTGGGCCACTGACATGTTTCCCTCCTCATCTTTTCAGAGAATTGTTTGACTAGTTTTGCATTTGGCTAGGGTCAGTGTCACTACTGGTAGCATGAGCCTTGGCCCACAGAAGATGGCGGCTTTTCTGGATCATGTTCACATATGGCTTTTTACTTGCATGATAGAGCTTTGACCTGCATTTGTGGAGAACTGTGTTCACAATGTTTTCTGGAAGTGTTCCTGAACCCATGCAGTGCTTTCCACGACAGAATCATATCTGTGTGCAAGAGGGCTTGAAGATGACAAACATCTAATATTGGGTTTCAGCTGTTTCCCTTGTGCACAGAGATGCCTCCTGATTCTCTGAATCTTTTGATGATATTATGTTGTGTAGGTGATGGAAAACTCAGTCTTTACAACTTTATGTTGAGAAACATTAGTCAGAAATTGCTCCACAATGTATTGGTGCAGTTTCCTGCAGATTGCTGAACCTCTGCCCATATACTTATGAGAGACTCTGCCTCTCTAAGGTGCTATTTATATCCAACCACATCACTGGCCTCTTATCAATTAACTTATAGTTGTAACACGTTCCTCTAGCTGTTTCTTTTGAGCATTACTTACTTTTCCAGCCTTTTGTTGCCCTTGTCTCAACTTTTCTGAGATGTTTCGCTACTGTCACATTCAAGATGAGCTAGATTTTTTGCAAGAAATAGTAAAATGTCTCACTTTCTCTCATGGTTCCCCCTGCCCTCTCTGGTTTTGCATCCACTCTCTCTCTCTCTCTCTCTCTCTCTCTCTCTCTCTCTCTCTCTCTCTTCCCCTTACGCTCTCTCTCTTTCTCTGTCGGGTCGGGCTGGGTTGTTAACCACTTTACCTCCTGCAGCTGTGTCCTGTTGACACACCTCTGGTGCACACCAGCCCGCGATCAGCTGATTGCCTTCCTGCTCCTTTATAAGCTGTGGCTGCTCTGCCATTCGTCGCTGGATCGTTGCTTATGTGTCGTAAGCTTCACCAGCTCAGTCTCTGCAACTCACCTGTGTGTTCTACTTACCTGAATCTCTCAGTAACCATCTTCCTCTTCTTCAGGTTCGCTTCCATGCGCAATCATCCCGGACTCTCAGGACCAGCTGTCAGGAAAGAGACGCAGAGAACACTCACCCGGCCCGGCCCTCATTCCACATTACATTCTGACTGTTGCACATCCTCTTGTAATAAATTTTACCTAACCAAGCTTCTGCATCGGATCTGTCTTTTAAAACCATGACAGAACGATCCAGCCAGATGCAAGACCCCGCAGAAGCCAGTCAGGACTTTCGAGCCATCTCGTACCATGGAATTCTGCTTGGTAAGCATGAGACATCCATTAACACTCTTCAGC
>VUQH01041788.1:0-10441 GCA_015106775.1 Etroplus canarensis | reverse complement strand
TGGACCACTGAGCAACAGTCCAGTTCTTTTCTCCATAGCCCGGGTAAGACGCTTCTGACGTTGTCTTTGGTTCAGGAGTGGCTTGACATGAGGAATGCGACATTTGTAGCCCATGTCTAGGATTCATCTGTGCTTAGTGGCTCTTGATGCGTTGACTCCGGCCTCAGTCCACTCCTTGTGAAGCTCCCCCAAATTTTTGAATGGATTTTGCCTGACAATCCTCTCAAGGCTGCAGTTATCCCTTTTGCTGGTGCACCTTTTCCACGTACCATAATTTTTCCTTCCACTCAGCTTTCTATGAATATGCCTGGATACAGCACTCTGTGAACAACCAGCTTCTTTAGCAATGACATTTTGTGGAGGGTGTCAATAACTGTCTTCTGGACATCTGTCAAATCAGCAGTCTTCCCCATGATTGTGTAGCCTACTGACCCAGACTGAGAGACCACTGAAAGGCTCAGGAAACCTTTGCAGGTGTTTTGAGGTAATTAGCTGATTAGGGTGTGACACCATGACTTTTCAGTATTGAACTCTTTCACAATATTCTAATTTTCTGAGACACTGAATTTTGGGTTTTCATTATCTGCCATAATCATTGAAATTTCAAGAAGTAAAGGCTTGAAATATTTCACTGTGTGTAATGAATCTGTATAATATATGGGTTTCACTTTCTGAAATGAGTGATAAAAAATATTGAACTTTTTCATGATATTCTAATTTTTTGAGATGTACCTGTACATACCTGTATATTCTCTGTGTGAAGTACCTTGAGTTGCATTCTGCCCGAAAGATGCGCTGTAAATAAACTTGCCCTGCCTTCTGCATACTTCAGTTGTAACATGTGATTGAGTTACTGTCAGCTCAAAACAGTCTGGCCATTCTCCTCTGACCTCTGGCATCTCCAAGATATTTTTGCCCTGAAAACTGCCACTCACTGAATATTGGCTCTTTGTCAGATCATTCTCTGTAATGTTGATGGTTGTGCAGGAAAATCCGAGTAGATCACCAGCTTCTCATATACTCAGAGCAGCCCGTCTGGCACCAACAACCATGCCATGTTCAGAGTCACTGAAATCATTTTTTCCCCTTTTCAGTGCTTGGTTTGAACTTCAGCAGGTCATCCTGACCATGTATAAATGCCTAAATGAATTGAATTGCTGCCATGTGGCTGATTATACATTTGCATTGATGAGTAGTTGAACAGGTGTGCCTAATAAAGTGGCCAGTGAGTGTATATTACTGTGTTGTTTACAGCTTGTTTTTATACCCACACCTGGCCAACAAATCTGTTTATATTGCTTTACAGGCTTATGGGTAAAATGAGTTTCTATTTCAGGGTTAAGATATTTTATATTATGAATAAGGAACAATAAATATATCTAGCTTCATCACTAGAGGGTCTTTTTCCTCCTCTTATGGGAACTCGTAGCTTCCACTCTACTACCAGAGTTTCAAACTGTTTCACAGCAGCTCAACACTTGAAGCATGAAATCAGCACTTTCACATTTCCACCCCAGGTCAGCTAACTGAAGAGGTTATTTTCCAAAAATCCAGGTGTGCCCCTTTAAAAAGTCCGAGCGAGCTGCTGGCATCTTTCTCCTCTAATGGATGTGCAGCAGATTTTGTAGCAGCAGTGAACGAGCAGTAGTGGTGCTTGGCTGGTAGATGGACCGGAACTGTCTGTCTGTGTGACAGAGCTGCTGCAGGCAGGCCTCCAAGTTTCCACTATAAACCTTATGTGTCTCCAACACCTGGCACTACCTATACTGGCTGTCTGTCTGATGTGTATGTGCGTGTGTTTGCATGTTTGGTGTGTCCTTAGCCATGTTGGACTGAGAGTGACTAATCCTCACTAACAGATCCCTCTGAAGCAACCAGAAACTCCAGAAGCCAAAGTGCTTTTAACCGCTGCATGACCAAGGTAAAATGCTCCCTGCCCATGTTTTACATGTTTCCATTTCTTTCCTCTTTCTGCTCCCGCAGAGGCCACAGTCAAGAGTAAACTCTGAGAGTGGATTTGTCAGATTTGGTTGCTGTGGATACCCACCGCTACACTTGCATCCAGATTCCTCCTCCCCCTCTTCCTCCTCCTCCTCCTGTTTGCTATTGACGCAGATCAAGACCTTCTTCAGCAGGAAGATAAGTTGCAAATAGTTGATTGCCTTTTTGAAGTACAAACTGGCTCTCCTGCGGATGTTGTCATCCTCGTTTTTTCTTTTCAGTTTTTCCCACTAATGATTGAGGTTAGGAGAGGTGTTGTGATGACTATGTGAAATGAGGCTGATAATTCTTATGAAAAATGGACTGTGCATACCCTACGCTTCACTGTACCTGCGTCAGGCTTAGAAACCCCCCCAATGAGTTATCTGTTCTCTGTACTATAACATTTGAATATTAGAATTGCAGTGTGTGCATGAGTGTGACACACATGACAAAAGCTTATTAAAATAAATCCCACAGCTTTGTGTGTGTGAAGTGATTATTTCTCTGGTTATGAAAGAGTCAATGAGTTGGCGTGCCACTGGGGAACACTTCACTTGAGTATTTCCTTCTTCATTCTCTTACAACTGTATATGAAAGAGATGGGAAGAATTGGAAAATAAATTAAAACCTTTCTGATGAAAGTTAAAGTGTGACGATCCTGCTACAGCCATGAACTTGTTGAAAAGGCAACATTTCAGACATCCTGGTAAGCTCCTTTGGAGGCTAATAAGTCTAAGTCTAGCATAAAGGAGCTTTTATTCTGAATATTCAATGCATAGCAAGTTCCTCTTGTAACCCCGTATCAGATACTTTTTTGAGCCTTTTACTAAGCTCATATTTCTTGGTATAGACTCTTAAAAAAAGCAGAAACCAGAAAGTGACATGGTCCATCACGACATGATTTGATGCATCTGTTGCATGGGTTTTTCACAAAACTTTGAGACAAGACACTTAAGATTGTAACATAACCTATAGAAAGATATAAGTAGTACATTGTGCACGTCTGGTGTGCCTGTATTACTTTATGTGCAATCTTCACTGCTTCTCAGTGGAAAATGACTGTACTGCAATGTACAGTCATGTAAAAAGAAAGTTTTCACAGGAGTCTATGCAGTCCTGTGAAAATCTAAGTTCACCCTTGATTCAGTAGCTTGTAAAACCATCTTCAGCAGCAATAACATGAAGTAATCGTTTACTGGACAGCATTTCAGTCGAGTTGAGATCTGGACTTTGAGTGGGCCTTTGCCACACCTTGATTCTTCTCTTTTTCTTTTTCCATCCTGTTATAGATTTGCTGGTGTGCTTAAGCTCATTGTCCTGCTGTATGACTCAGTTTCAGTCAAGCTGTAGCTGTCAGACAAATGTCCTCACATTTTACTCTAGAATACTTTGGTATATAGAGGAGTTCATTTTCTGCAAGGTGGCTAGGGTGACCAGATCCCAACAAGCGAAATGTGGGGCAAACACTATGTGGGGTTTCGTGGAACACAATACTTAGCAATGCTGGGAGGTAGTCTGAAATGTTCATATCTAAGTTAAAAATAAAAATACCATAAATGATGCAGGTTACCAGATTGGCATTTATTTATTCTTTTCAGTTACTGTTCTGTCTGACAACCATCTCTAGGTGTCAGTGGGGGTGCATCCAGAGATTTGCATGCTTTATTTGAGCCATGGCTGATAATTTTAAGTTTTTAGCCAGTTATGACACACACATACAGTGTTACCTAATGCCATATTTTCCCTTTAGCAAAATTTAAAAATGGCTCTAGCAAAGCCAAAAACGTATCATTATATACTGCTGCTTCAGTTTTTTTTTTGTGTGCGCGCGCGTTAGTTTCCACAAAATTCCCAACACTTGTGAGTTTTTGGTGACTTGTAATTTTCCTGATGGTTGAGTGATGATGAATGTTAGACAGGCCCTCCTTTGGTTCACTATACTAAAAAGCCTTCATTGTTTTTGCATCAGGTTAAGGCCAATCTTTTAGAAAGTGCACATTCTGCAGAGCCAGTCAAAATGTGGGGCATTGTCTTAAGAGATGGAACAGGGGACAAAGGGTAAAAATGCTGTGCAGTCCCACATAAAGAATAGCCTCTGTTTACCTTACTTGTGGCTGCAAAACAAATCCTAATCATCACCAAACATGGTGCTGTGCATTATTACAAAAATCTTAGTTTTGGTCTCGTCTGTCCGAAGGGCATGTTCCAGATGTCTCGAGGTTTGTTTATGCAGCTTTGCAAACCTAA
This sequence comes from Etroplus canarensis, assembly GCA_015106775.1. Classification (NCBI taxonomy): domain Eukaryota; kingdom Metazoa; phylum Chordata; class Actinopteri; order Cichliformes; family Cichlidae; genus Etroplus; species Etroplus canarensis. Next base: position 6,211 of record VUQH01041788.1, on the reverse strand, counting down.
AGTGTGCTGCCATGTTCTTTTTAGGCAGAGAAGGCTTTTTCATACCAAACCTTCCAAACAAGTCATATGTGTTCAGACTTTATTTAATTGTACTGTCGTAGTCTTTAACATTTAACATGCTACCTGAGGCCTACATTGTCTGAAACGGAGTTCTTGTTTTTTTGTTGTTTTTTTTTTTTCCAGTTTATCTGAGCGTTGCTGGGACATCCAGTTCTTAGACATTAACACACACCTGAATACTCCAGACCAGCAAATTGCCAAAACTACTTTTACAGAGGTGGACACACTGGCTGGTGATCAGTTAATCGGGTGGATTTGATTAGCAACACCTGGCTCCTACTTACCCTTTTGATTACTATAGAAGCAGAAAGGGTGTAGAGGGCTTTGAAAACTTTATATTTTGTATGCCATCTTCACAGTTTCTTTATGGAAACTGTGGCCCTTTTACTGCAATATAATCATTTGACCCCCATAAGTTACTCTAAGATTCAGATTTTACACAAAAAACATCAGCGTATGAAACATGGTTTGTTAAACTACATAAATACTATAGTTACATAGGGGTATATTGATGAGTCAGTATATTTAAAGTACAACTGATATTTTTCTAAAATACAGTGCAACAAATGTCAGCAAAATCAAGAACATCAGTGAGCTGTGTGTAATTGAAATGGCTTCCTTACATGAATCTTGCAGAATGTCAACCAGCGTTAATATTTAATCATCACTGAGCCCCTTTCCTCTTGAATGACTGACCAGAACAAATTTGACAGAAGTATTTCACTTGGTAATCATACACCAGTCTGAAGAGTCATTGTGCACAATGCTGTATGTACCTTAATATTTGATGCTTTAAACTCAATTTCTGGTTGGTTGGCTGGTTAGTTTGATTGCTTATGTTCTTATTTTAACATCCTACATTTACAGGGGAATATTATCATTCATTTCAAGTTGTGTTGGTGTCCATCTCATGAATGATTTGAACTGATGATGAACTGATTTTCTGGTGAATGATCCCATTACTACAATGAGTCACTGTGTGACAGCAGAAGAGATGGTGGGCAGTCCAACATTTTGTCTCTATTCACTCTGTTAATTGAAAAAAATCTCTCTTAGCCGTGGTCAGTGTTTAAAAGATGGAGTAGACAACAGATCAGTAAAACAGTGCAGAAGTGCCTTAAACCTGCATTCCTTCTAATGGTCAGAAGAGGACGACTCCACTGATGGAAAAATAAGGCAGATTGTGTAGAACTATATATACAGTAAATATTCAAATTGTCCAAAAGTTCATAAAATGAATTTTATATCGAGTAGGCTATTCAAGTTCATTAAATTAAAAAAAAAAAAAACAGTGTCCCCTGTACCAGGATGGTTGGACCCAGTCTGACGCCAGGCATCACCTGTCAATCACTGCTGCCTTGAGAACTAAAATAATGGAGACATGGTTAAAGTGTAACAGCAATACTGAACACAGTGCCACAAAAACCAAAGAAGGCGAATCCAGTGCCAGCAAAATCCCAGCAGTATTCAGAAGAATCTGTTTTAATGGGATTTACATTGCGAGCTGCAAACCATCATGGCACTGTGTTTTTTCTGCAGGAACAAATTAGCCAACAGCACCACGAAGCCAGCACATCTTAAAAAGTAAGTGCAAAGAGCTCAGATCAATGAAACGGTGTTCTTCAGTGGTGACAGTTTGTAACATTAATAGGTCTGTCCAATTTTTGATCCTTAACCAGAATCAGAATACTTTATTAATCCCAGGAGAGTTGCATTGTTTTACAGATGCTCAGTTAGATATGAATAAATATAAATTTGAAATGCAGAACATGTCTGTATAAATTGCAGCATGTAACGCAAATAACTCCACAGTTAAACAGTATATAATATGTAATATGAAACTAGTTAAAGAGTCACAGGGAGGCGTTATAGAGTCTGAGGTCCACAGGTCCACAGAAGGATTTCCTGTGGTGCATCGTGGTGGGATAAGTCTGCTGCGGAATGTGCTCCTGTGTCTGTCCAGCATGCCATGGAGAGGGTGTGAAGGATTGTCCAATATTGTTCTCAACTTGACCAGTATCCTTCTAATACATTTATTAAGATTTCTTTTTTGTGAACATTTTCTATGCATGATTATGTTTATGATCCTTTATGAAGAAATGCTTATAACTAAGTTCACAAATTCAGTCTGAGAAAATTTATTATTATTATTATTATAATTATAATCCCCAAAGAGGGAATTTCTATTCACAAATTAAGAATTTCTTTGATAACAAATTTTTTTGAATGTATTTTGATCTCCAAATAGTTCAAAAGAGACCACTATAGATGAGCAATGTTTTGCACAGTTTTAAGTTTTTCTGCTTTTTTTCAAACCAAAAATGCTTAGGGGGTTAGGGGGTACTTGGCTGTAAAAATATTTCACTGAAAAAGGTTGAGAGCTACTGATGTAGAAGTCTGAGAAAATTTCTCTTATTCTCACGTGATTTATGACCTCAGTAGACATTTTCCTAACAAGTTTATACTTTCATTGGACATTTCTTAAGATCTTGTTTAATACGTGATATTCATTTTGCAATTTACTGTCCTATTTAGTGTAGAATGGGCAATTATCTTTAGGGCAGGTCTACCTTGTGATTGACAAGTCACTGCAGTATGAATGTGCAGTGCCCCTCAGTTTCTCAGTCAGATTCACCCATTGCTTGTGAAAACTAGCTTCAAACACCCACAGATAGCAGCCAGCGAATGATGTCATGGTGGCCACATCCATCAATATTTAATAGATGATTTTGTGGAGTGGTCTGGGAGAAATGATCTGCTTCTGAATGTGAATAAGACCAAAGAGATCACTTCAGAAAGAAGGGGACAGCTACATGGTCTGTCAATCCTGGAACATGATGTTGATGTGGTGGAGGAGTACAAGTACCTGGGCATCCACATGAACAACAGGCTGAACTGGAAGACCAGCACAGGAGCTGTAGACAAGAAGGGGATGCGTAGGCTGCATTTCCTAAAGGAATCAACGTTTGCAGGAAAATGCTGGAGATCAGTCAGTTGTGGCGAGTGCAGTGTATTTTGCTGTGGTCTGCTCTGAGCGCAGCATTGGAGCTGGTGACACCAACAGACTGAATAAACTGATCAGGAAGGCCGTCTCTGTGGGCAGCTGCAAACTGGACACTTTTGAAGCTGTGGGCATCATGATTGCAGGAGATTAGGACCTTAATGCAGGCTCAAGCAGAAGTAACTTAGTAGTAGAAGTAACTTTCTTTTTTCTGGTTGAAGTCCATGTACAGGAACTCAGAGGGTAAACACAAACGGCAAGAAATGTCAGGGCACCAGGCGCAACGACAAAGATCAACTGAAAGGCAGAACTGTATGTACACTCAGAATAATTACAAATGAGGAAGAGGAGCACAGGTGACAACAATTGAGGAATCAGGGAAGACAAAGACAGGAATCAAAATCAAACACAATGCAAATGATGCAGAGAACCATCAAAGTAAAACAGAAAATGAACAAAACTACATACAGAGACTCAGAGATAACATGCAGGGAAAACACAGGGGAGGCTGGAAAAATAAAACTAAAACATAAAGAACTCCAGAAACTGAACTACATCAAGACTCCATGAAAATAGAACCTAAATACATAAAAAAGGAAACAAACAACCTGAACATCATAGAAACAAAAAAAAAACCTCAAACACAAAACCATAAAAACCCACAGACCATGATGGTGGCAGAGAGGGGGTCACTGAACAAAATGTTATCCATCATCGGTCGTCCTGATCACCCTCTGCAACGCTTACCGGGCAGGCAGCAGAGCATTTTCTCAAACAGCACTGATTCAGCTCTGCTGCCACAGGAAATCATACTAAAAACCATGATGTTTTATAATCCTTTTATCATTCAAATGCTGCAACAAAAGAATTTCACAAATATGGGGTAAATGAAATGCCTAGAACTCACCCAGTATGTCTCTGCCTTAAATGTGACCCTGTGTACCCTGGACCTTTGACCCCTATTATCTCATAAATGTTATTAGATCTTCTACCCATCATAGGTATTAACCACACAAAGTTTGGTGAAGATCCAGCAAACAAGTCAGCTCCTGCAGCGGTAAAAATTTTTGTAAAAGACAGACAAACTGAAAATGTATGTTTTTAGGTTGTCCATCTGTTATGCAGAGGCGTAATACAGTATTTTTTAACCTCATCTCTTATATACAGTATATGGTCAAAAGCTGCTACATAGTCCTCTATGTTTGCCAGCTAGTCCCTTGCTCCTTAATGAGCAGGTAGTCTACTGTTGGTTAATCCTTTTCTCTGAAGACAGTTGGCTGCTAAAACCCAAAATAAGGTCATGCAAGTGGTGAGAATAAACTGGACAGCTAAACTAATAAAGCTCTGTAAATTAGAGGGAGAGCTGCAAATGCACGTCATATTTCTGTGTAGGTTCATCGTTGTCACATTGTTTTTACACGATGATTTGATAACTACTACTATGAGAAATATAACCACAGGCATGTAAAATTTTTGACTTGAATTTAGTGCTAAATAGGTATTATTACTAAAACTGAAGTCAATATAACTCTTTTTCACAATATCTGTATCTTCCTTTTTTGGATGACTGCAGCACCTGTTCATTTTTAACAACAATCACCCCTGATTTTTCCTTTATTTTTTCCACTCTTTATGCTGTCCAAATCCCCCCCCACTCCGTCTGCCTGTCAGAACCCACCATATGTGCATTTCTGCAGACACCATCATACTGCTCCCTACAGCGCATCTGTATGAATTGTTGCAGGATGTGGCCATCACGTGCCGGCACAACGCAAGCAGTGATTTGTGTGAAGCGAAATGAGCGTTTAGCGAGCCACAGTCCCGCCCCACAACTTTCATCTGCCAACAACCATTTTTATTGATTTGAAACAATCTGCCACAATGGCACAGATGCACAGGGAGGAGAGGAGAAGAGGGAATGTAGGGAAGGAAATAAACTACAAAGAATGTCAACAGGAAATTGGGAGAAGACCCCCTTTTTCGCATAAAAGCTTCATCTGCCACAAAGGGGATTGTTTTTCCCTCTCCTGAGCTCTTTTATTCTCTCCCTGTATGGGCCTTGGTATTTTTTCCCTCCTCCTTCATCCTCCTCCTCCTCATCTTTCTTTCTTGCTGTTTTACTCTACAGGATGGTGGAAAAAATAAACAGATGGAAGAGGGAGGGATAAAGAGACAGAAAGAGGAAGGATGTAGGAGTTCAAACTGAGAGAGGAGGAGGAAAAAAGATGGGGATGAAGGGATGAGAGGATGCAGAGAAGGCAGGGGGATGGAGGGATGGAGGAAGAGGAGGGGATAGAGAGCCTGATGAACTCATCTAAAGGCGCTCTGGGTTTTTTAATAAGCAGCAGACTGTGAAGCTACTCTCCGACCAGTCACTCTGAATAATGAGAGAGAGAGGGAGAGAGAAAGAAACACAGGATGAGAGGATGAAAAGACAACCAGACTCATTATCTTGCAACCAATTTTCATCACTGTCCCGTCAGTAATCTTGCTCTCGGACTCAAACAGTCCTCAGCTCTGTGAGAGATGACAGATGAAGACCAATTACTCTAACTGTTTCGTTAACTTGAAGGCTGATTCCCTGCCATCTTCCAGAACATACACTGATAATCCTGTTGGCCCTGGAAATTACTCACTGCTCAAAGCCCACCAACACACCTGTGAGTGAGTGAGTGTGTGTGTGTGTGTGTGTGTGTTGGGGGGTACATGTAACACCTTTTAGTGACAAACACTGAGTTTAAAGGCCTGTGGACATGTAAGCATATTGAAAAAATCTCACTTCTCAGGTGTTTAATAAAGAATTATTTCCAGCTGACGACTGTTGTTGCTGACTTTGTTTGATGCACACTAATAGGTTACTGCTTTGTCAATGTTTTTTGGTGTCGAAATGTATTTGTTGCTGATCTGCTTGGGTTTCTTCCAGCGGGAGGAGACAAAATAAACTTCAAATTGCTAATCTGTCTTTTCGTTTATTGCTTTCACGTTGTATCATTTTAATCGAAGTGGCTCTCACTCAGAAAATATATTTTTCTGCTTGCTTCTGTTTTTTTTTTTTTTTTTTTTTTTTTTAATACCTTTTTTTTTTTTTTTTTTTTTTTTGGTTGAAACTAAAATTGTTTTATTGATTGGCTGATTGAGACTTGGAACCAC
>VUQH01041787.1:0-12776 GCA_015106775.1 Etroplus canarensis | reverse complement strand
CACCAGAGTTTCTGCCAGAAAAAGTTGTTAACCTCAGTGCCACTGACAGGTGGAGGAGACAGAACAACAGGGTTGGCCTTGGTGCAACTCTGTCCCCACAGGGGATGGAGAGAGAGAGAGACAAAGAGATACACCAACCTATGCAATTTACAGCCTCCCTATAACTTTTTAAACCTCCTTCAGAGTTAATTTGAGCTGTTTTTAAAGGTGTAAACTGACAGCAGAAGAGCAAGAGTGCTACTTTTGAATTATAATAGGACACAGATTAAAATGTATCAAAGTAATGTAAGAAAACACATTTAATCACTTTACTAACTAATGGAAACAAGCAATAAAGCAGAACAAATCTCTCTACATGCTGTAGATGCTTCCTCAGGTTTGACTTGAAGTATTTAGACTCAGAATGCATGTTCACTGCTGACATTTGAAGTCAATCACAATCATCTGCCTTGTTTTGGTTGAAAATATTCCATTGAAAAGTCATTCCAAAGGTCAGAATGAATGTAATTTATTCACGTTATTTGAATAAATTATATTCGTCTTTTAATCTCTGTTACTGATAACTAGTTACTATCCGACACTGGTTGCTAGGGTGTTTATTTCCTTGGTGTCTTCTCACAGATGTCACTCTAACAAAGTGGGCTGTTGGTTGTCATAATCCATTAAGTTTAAAAGTAATAATTGCTCATTTACTTTATTTACCAAAGCCTTGTGGGTGAAAGGCCTTTGCTTGATCTCAGTTTCATCCACCCCATCCTCATCATTATGTGGACTTTCTTGCTCTACTCTTCTTCCACTACAGGATGAGCCACACCATATTTTTTTTTCCATGCTGCACAATGCGATTGGCTGTCCTGAATTCACATTAAACTGATGTTCAAGCAATAATATCGACATGGAGATATCAAACACAGCCCTGAAGTGTAAATCTTCCTGGTTTTTACTTGATTTTATTTCCTGCTGGGTTTTTCGTAATAAAACATTACCCAGCAATCAACTTTCTCTTAATGACACTCGAGTTTACGCTCATCAGCCACTTCATTAGTTACAACTTGCCAGTTCTGGGTTGGATCCCCTTTTACTTGAGAACTGCTTAAATTCTTTGTGGCAAAGTTTCAACAAGGTGCTGTTAGTTCCTCAGAAATTTTGGTCCACATTAACATGACAGCATCACACAGCTGCTGCAGATTCATCAGCTGCACATCTGTGATGTGAATCTGATGTTCCACCACGTTCCATAGGTGCTCCGTTGGATTGAGATCTGGTGACCGTGGAGGCCATTTGAGTACAGTGAACTTATTGGCATGTTCAAAAAACCATTTTGAGATTATCTGAGCTTTGTGACATGGTGTGTTATCCTGCTGGAAGGAGCCATCAGAAAATGTGTACACTGTGGTCATAAAGGGATGGACCAGGTCAGCAACAATGATCAGGTAGGCTGGATGGATTCATGCTATCATGTCTTTTACACCAAATTCTAACCCTACCATCTGAATGTCACTGCAGAAATCAAGACTCAGACCAGGTCACTGCTTTCCAATTTTCTGTTGTGCAATTTTGGTGAGCCTGTGTGGACCGCAGCTTCTGTTTCCTGTTCTTAGCTAAGATGAGAATGGCTGCCAGTGTGGTCTTCTGCTGCTGTAGCACAACATTATGCATTCAGAGATGCTCTTCTGAAAACCTTGGCTGTTATGACTGGTTATTTGAGTTACTGTTTCTTTCCTATCAATTCAAAGCAGTCTGGTATTAAAAGAAGTTGCCCAAAGAACTGTTGCTCATTCGATATTTTCTCTCTGTAACCCTTAGAGATGGTTGAGTGGGAAAATGCCAGTCGATCAGGAGTTTCTGCAGTACTCAGACCAGCCCGCCCGGCATTAACCACGCCATGTTCAAAGTCTCTTAACCCACCTTAAGTTCGAATTTAAGCAGATTGTTTTGACCATGTCTACATGCTTAAATGCACTGAGTTGCTGCCATGTGATTGGCTGATTAGATATTTGCATGAATCAGCAGCTGAACAGCTGAAAGAGGTTGCCAGTGAGTGTCCTTCTCTATTTCAAATTCACAATATTCACCAAAAATATGAGATGTTCATGCACAAAACTGATTACTGGTCTTCTAATTCTCAATTCAGTGGCATCATTTTGCAACACCTCAAGGTTAAGCACTCAGAGGTAATGGGAGTATTTCTTTAATTCATCACCAAATAGGCTTGAATACTTGCAAAATTACATTTTTAAAAAAAGCATAAATGAAAAAACTGAAGTCTCACTTGTTTGTATTTTAAATATTTAAACCCTGATTCATTCTTCAGCATTCAGTCATGAAAACAGTGTCTCAAGTGGAACTTTCACCCTTAAAACTTTGGCGCTCCTTGTCCAGTCACTGAAGCTGAACTCCAGTCAGATTATTGCTCTCTCCAGAGCCAGAAAGCAGACATCTTCCTCCAAGAAATTTGTAACTAAAACTACAATCTGTTGGCCATGCGCACACACAAACACACACAACCTGTTGTCGCTGTTGGTGGCTAGTGTGGTGTATGAGCTCTATGAGCCAACGCATCACAGCAAACTGATACTGACAAGACTGTTGTATGGCCAACATATTTCAGGGGGAAAACTGATAGAAACGTCCACAATATAAATCACAAGAGAATACAGACAAACAGAAGCATTTACAGTATGAGAGGGGCTTTCTACCACAGTCAACTAAATATATACAGATGGCATTTTTTCATATATTACTTATCTAAAAAGCACACCAACATTACTTTTAATGTCCATGACTGAGACTGAAAGTCCCAGACATCTGTGTTTTTGTCTCAGAATAGGAGGATGGAAAAGGGTGAAGGAGCTGTGTCTCTTCTTGATGCTGCTGATACGCTTTGGTGTTTCAAGAAAAAAAAAAGTGTTGACTGTCATCTGGACAGCCCAATAAAAGCTAACTGCAGTTTGTGAAATAGTCATGACCTCTACTCTACTGATTTGGAATTCTGGACATGAAGTTGTGTGTCCCTGACTGTGATGTTTCATCTGTCTGGTCTCATATGTACTGATCCATGCTCATGGACACAAAATGAATCTCTTTCTTTTCCACGTATTAAACCTTATCGGTTAGGTTTAGAAAAAACATCTTTGGGTTAAAATACAGTGGTTGCTACTGCATGTTTTGATGTGGACCAACAGCACACTATTACACATTTTGCTGTGAAACTAGGCTGTGATACATCCATGAACTAAACTTTTAAAAGCAGTAGTTTTAACCATTCTATGATCTTTCCCTGGCATTAAAAGAATATTTTTTGACCTATAATATAATAAGTTCACAAGCGGGGCATGTACAAACCCTTTGAAACATATACTGCCCCACCAAAACAAGTCACACGCTAATATTTAATTGAACTGCCTTTAGCTTTTATGACAGCTGGCATTTTCCAAGGCATCATTTTGATATGCTCCTGCAATTTCACACCATGTATTTCTGTCAGAGTTGCACTGATGATGGGCAAGCCAGATCGCTGAGTATTCTTCACCAGTACATCCCAATGATTCTTAATGGGGTTAAGGTCTGGGCTCTGTGGTGGCCAGTCCTTATGTGAAAATTATGTCTCATCCACCCTGAATCACTTTTTTATTTACAAATGAATCCTCATAAATGAATTCTGACATTGGTATCTTGGAATATGTGAATATATGTGAAAATGCTCTTAGTTTCTCTGTTAAATATGAAGCATGGAGCATGAAGCAAGGAAGATCTGCACTCACCCATCTGCATGCATTCCTGGGTGTCCAGGCTACCAGTCTATTCATTTCATCTCTGCCACATTCCCACACTGTCAAACCCTATTCTTTCGTCACCACTCTAAACCAATCATTTTCTTGCCTGCCATCTAGCGCTCTTCTGTCATTCTCCCTTGCAGACTCATTTCTGCAACCCACCTCCTCCCCATCTCCAGCTCATCCTGACTGTTCACCCAGATCTTCTCCAGCACCTAGACTCCAGAGGTCCTAGCTTTCTTTATATCATCGCTGGACTCTTCTTTGCCAGGTGTCTGTGTCAGAGTTAATCACCAAATTATTTATTCACAATTCTCTATAACTAGTAAGCATGAGCTAATTCACAATTACTCAAATTCTGTAACTAAGTAAGTCATGTTTATATTCTCCACATGATCTCTCCTTATTGAAATAGACATGAGTTCTACTGTGGACTTCTTATGATTTGATTTGACCAAACATTTGAGTGATCTCCGATCGCGGTCATTCAAGATTTTTTTACCAACCTCATTTCTTCAGATGTAAAAAGGTTAGGATGGCTTAATGGGCACAAGATCAGGTTTCCAGCATTCACAGTCACAGCAATGATTCAGGATGTGCAAAGCATGGATTGGCTAAGTCCAAAAGTTTGTCCAGAGTCCAGACAGCGGGGCTTGAGGTCAGGCAGCTTATCCTCAGGGTTATCCAGGTGGACATCTCAGCAGGTTCACTGGGAGAAGCAATGAAGAGAACTTGGTAAATAAAAACAAAAATACAACAAGAGCAAGACATGAACTAGACATGACCAGGCTTAATACACTAGGTGTATCTAAACGTTATAGCAAAGTGTGGAGGGAACAGCTTGGCTTAAATAGCCACTGATGAGTGTTCAGGAACAGGTGTGCACCACACTCCACCCCAGACACGCCCACACACCTGAGCACTAAGCAAACTGGGTTATTGACCCAACCCAACCCAGACAGAAGGTATGAGAGAGAGACAAGGAAGAGACAGAAAGAAAAGGAAGGTCTAAACCTGGAGGACGGGGGGACCATCACAGACAGGCCTTAGCCAAATTTTTTAAAATTTTTTTATTTAACCCTTCGGAAACAGAGTAGCATGTTTTCCACAACTATGGGTATGCCGTTTATATGGTTGTTTCAGGAATGAGAAGCTTTTCACCGCATCAGTTAGGGTTAGGCAACATTCACACTGCGGACAAAAGTGGCCCAAATCCAATTTTCTGCCCATATGTGACCCATGTCTGATTTTTTTACGGCACAAATCAGATTCAGGCCACTTCCATATGTGGGCCTCAATCGGATCCGATGTTTTTCAAGGCGACCTCAGTCTTAACGCTCATGCCGCATTTCATCTGACTTTTACGTCATTGAAGTGAGACAGACATCACAATGTCCGAAAATGTTGGATTTTTTACTCTAAAAATCACAAACATGTTTAATGAACCATTTTTATAATTTAAAATGAAAATTTAAAGTGTAATTTTTTTTAAAAAAAAGTATGCATACATTTAGCAAACAACAAAGATATAACACATTTTTACATTAAAATGCAGGCGATGTCTCAGGTGTTTTTTGTTTTTTTTTTTTACAACTATATTCAAAACAATCAGGTGTCACAATAAAATGCCACAAATTATTTGTGACACATCAGAAACAGTTTCTGTCCACCACAACACACAGGGACACATCTCAACACATAGGGAGACACCACAATGTCACAAATTGCTCATTTCTCAAGAGTCACTGTCTCTCTATCTCTGTCTCTATCTCTGTCTCTCGCTCTTTTTCGCCGTCATCACTCCAAAAACATTGCCCTCTTCCTTAGCAACCAAATGCCATATTTTGATTGGCTGATTCGATGCATTTTTTCACCAATAGGATAAGGGGTGTGATTTTTTTCTTGCAAACACTCTCCCTTCCCGTTTCTTCCTGCACCAAACACTACAGATGATGCACCCATTGCACAGAAAAATCACATTGTCTATCATAACTCTGGTTTTACTTGGCCTATCAGAATGATTTAAAAACTGGTATGCAGTTTGAGGTCTGCACTTTTGACACAAATTGAAACGGAGACTCAGTGAGGCTGCATCTTGCAGCAACATCATGTGATATGCAGTCACGTGATTTGGACGCGCCGACGCGTCTGTCAACCCTTAAATAATAAAATGAACGACCACACAAAAATAATCAGATCTCAGCAAAAAAATTGATCATTAAGACCTGTAGCATGAACGTAGCCTTAGATAACTCAGGCTACTTAGGCTTCAGACTGACGTCTCTTTGAAAAACATCAGATACGTATCGGATTTAGCACCACATACGTATGGAAGTGGCCTGAATCCAATTAGAAAAAAATCGGATCTGCGCTGTTCAGACTGTCATAGACAAACCAGATATGTGTCACATTTGGACAAAAAAATTGAATTCGGGCCACTTTTGCCTGCAGTGGGAACGTAGCCTTAAATGTTGCCAGCCGACACATATCAATCACTAAAGTAATCATTCAGTAGAAAGCTATTACGTTATTTCTTTGTTCATTCATGATTGTGACTTTTTTTTAGATGATACTGTTGAAATCAGCTACTGTGTTAATGTAATTAATTTCCCAGTACTGAATTTTATTTGGATACAATTAGATTTTTTTTGTCACAAACAACTTGAAGCTTTGTTGAATATCCATATTTTTCCCTTAAACAGGGAGGAGCGGGGCTGTTGGATTTAAACTTGTTTAGTTTAAGATTTTGAACATGACGATCAAAGAAATGCGAAAGTCCAAAGTAGTGGATACTCTTACCTTGGGCATTTAAAATCCTTTGAACTAAACAGTCTGAGGAAAAAAAGTTGCTCTTTTTTGATGTTCACACTGAGGCTAGAACCTTTAATAAAGGGCCACAATTAGACATTTCTTCATTTTAACAAGACGCAGTTTTAAAGAGCACTGATAACACTACTGTGATGGTCTGCAGCCAGCACAAACATGTTTAACTCTTAAATGGTTAAACTAACTACAACAGAGATCAAAAACTTACGGCACCCGCCATTTTCAAAGAAGCACAGACCAAAAGATGATTTGTGCAAGCCTGAAAGTTCAGTATCTCGTGCGGTAATCATTAAGGCTTTGAAATTAATCTAAAATGCTATCAAACTCCTGCAGATATATTGTGCTCATTTTGTGTTATAGAGCAATAAAAATCTTCTTTATTGCTTTTTAAGTGTTAGAAGTCATGATTGGAGCAATTTTGAACAGGGTGACAGAGCAAATTGTCTCTTATAGTGTTGGCTTAATACACTGAGCCCTCAGCAGTGACAGTAGCACTTATCACTCTAGCCTCATAATTGTTACAAAATGTTCTCTTTTTTTTTACCCGTTTGGGCTCTCTATTATTTACATAAAGCTGCTCATGTTATAAAGCAAGGATCATCAGCGATGGATCCACGCGTGCAGGAAGTCAGAGTTCACAAGAATCTGTGAAAATAGAGATATTTAAAAGTTTTCCTCTGTAGAGAGGAATATTTTTATTAAAGTGGAACTAGTGCAATTCTATCTGGCTGTAGAAAGCAATGTATCGCCCCGGCTCCCCATCACTCCAGGTTCTCCTTCAATCTGTTTAGGGTAAACTCTAAGTTCACTGCAAGTTAAATGATGGCCTTGAGCACCTTAACTGATAATCCTCAGCTTCCCAGGAACTGGGTTCCTTCATCAAGTACCAGCTGTCTGAGTGACTTCAAACAGAGCTGGACACGCAATTATTCTTAAAAACTGGAGACTTTCTTCATCTTGAGAGCCCCCATGTTCACAACATCCACCCAGAAAAGAAAGGTAATAACATGTGCTGCTCTGAGGGGAGAGAGCCCCCCCGCCCGCACGGTTGGCCTCACACTCACCATAGCTCAGTAGTGACATTTTAGGGCAATATCTGTTTGGGGATCTGAGAATCCCTCACATGTGATTGTAAAACACTGAGCATCAAGACTGCTGCAATATTACTTTCTGTCATCAGAGCTGTTTTGTTAAAAATGGAATCAAGCGAGGGAAAGTAATGGACTGCCCTCCCTAGATTAATTTCCTGTAACTCGTTAATTAATATGGTTTTACTAATAAACTTATCTCTTGGCTGCCTTCCCAAAGAGGGTCAATGCATTACCACAACACAGGTTGGCAGTCATTTTTAGTCGCTAATCACTGAGAGTAATACCGCTGCCGAGGGTCTCCATTACAAGAATATAAATCTCTTACATTGATACTGTGGTGTAAAATGGGTTATTGGCTGTAGCTGAAAGGTCAGCTTGGAGACAAAGTCACATTCACTAGCCCCTGTGTGAACAATTAGATTTGAACATTAGCATATTACAAAATATATGGGAAGATGGCAGCAGGTTACGACTCTGATGAGACCTCGTTCTTAGGAACACAGCTCTTGAGGGTTAGGGTTAGGGTTATAGGGTCTCATCTGCAGCGGCAAATATGACTTCGGAGAAATGTAGTAATTCCATTCAAAACTGTATGCATGATTAAAGTTCCAGGAATAACTATTTAATATCAAAATTTGTATTCACTTGGGGAGTGATTGCTTTGCAGCGAGGATTGCTTCAGCGCACGGCCCAGGTAATCCTTCAAGGGACCCTTTAGGCAGAAATTTGCTGTGGTACCCCTGTGGCTGCCTGCTCCCATTAATTTAGTTTCTTAGCACTGTGATGTCACCAATCTGTTGGTGAAGTCCTGTTGAGAATCCTCAAGCAGAGCATTTTCACCATTGCAATCTTGTTTTTTGAGACGACATGTGAAGAATGAGGGGCAGAATTTCCTGATTAGCCACTTATAAAAGGTAAAGTCCTTTGCTACAAGGCTCATCAGGCCGGAGCTTATCCCCGGTTTCTGTAGCGTGAAGCAACTTAGGAGTTAGACTCCCCCTGGATGAGACGCTAGTCCATTGCAGGTTACCTTCCCAGTATTTTACTGGTACCCATTTTTTACTGCTGGGTGAACAGAGGCACACTTGCTGTTGGGGCCTTGCCTAAGGGTCTTGGCACAGTGGGGGTCTGACCGGGATCCAAACTCACGACATCTCTATCATGAGCCCGGCACCTTAACCATTTCACCACCTCTCCCGCATCAGCCACTTATAGGTACCAGAATTATTCAGCAATATGACCTAAAACTTCCAGTAAACCCTTTCCTCATCAGTGGTTACCCAGAGACATCTATAACCAGGAATAGTTTTGAATAGTCCAAAAATAGCTCCTATCTCCTTACGTTTAACCTCAATGGGAAATGTCACAATGTTAAGGAGAGGTGTGAAGGGGAATTCATAAGGACATAGGAAATGAGAAGTGGTGCACAGAGATCCAACCACGCTTAAACTAAACTCCTTAAAAACATCACGCTGGATGTCTGTCATATTGAAACTACAGTGTCTAGAAGACGGACTACAAAAGGTGCATCTTGCTTCACATCAATGTGCTCTTACCGTCTTTTTTATTTCTAATGAGAAGGGGGGATATAATTAGAACAAGTGTATAATTGGCACCAATGGATGATTCGACACTTTGGCTCTTTTCTGTAACTCTTCACTCAGTCCTACTCCTGGATGTTTACAGCCAAGTCTCTCATATTTCGGCTCCCTAATATTAAGGATATTTTGATTAAATGGAGCAGAATTTCATTGAACTATAGTGTGTACTTGTTGTACTTCTCAGTTTATGTATTATTGCATATTTCCTTACATAGTTTTTTCTATTGTCCTTGCATATTCTGTAGATATTGTATATACTGTTTCTACTTGGTACTATGTACACATGGTTTTGTTATTTTTCGTATTTGCTGCTATGACATATGAATTTCCCATTCTGGGATGAATATAGTATCTTACTGTCTGTCTGTCTGTCTATCTACATTATCTGTGCCACTATGTCACTTTTGCTGATCATTTTTGTGAATGGTTAGATGTGTTGCTATGAATTATAAGAGGCCATTATCTTCTCTCCTTTCATAAAGAATGGACTCATGTATCTTATGCTAAAGGAGGTAATAGAAGAAGCATTGAAGCACCTTACCTTCGTATTTAGAGGACTTGAACAGCACTTCTGGGTCATTTCATTCAGTTAGGAACCCTCCAAAGCAAACTGACTACGCAAACATAAGCCCAGAAATCTTTTCTGGCCATTAGAGAGAATTCAGCATTGACCTGACTTTTCAGAGCTACATATCTTTGATATACAGTCTGTATTCTTAATATACACGTATATTATGTATTATGTACATACAGTCCAAAACCTCTGGGAATTTCCTGCCTTCCCTAATCTGCCTGGAACTATTGAGACACCCTGAATCTCTTAGTAACTGCAGGTGTTCCCACTGACAGAAGAGTGTAATGTATATAGTATAGTGCTTTATTGCCAGCTGTGACACTGGCTTGTATTGTTTTCACCTTTCACTCCTTTTCACTTAGCAGATGGTGCTGTTGGCGGTGTCAGTATGGAGCCAGTTGTGCCTTGGTGCCTCTTGAGAACCACATTTCCAACTGTGGTGAGGTTCTCAAAGGTTACTTTCAATATCCTTGAAAGCAACACAATGCATTTCAGATTTTATAAACAACATCTGCATAATGATCAATCCATAAATCATATCTGAATAGGAAATAAGAAACATTTATCCTTGGAGACATCCCTGTGTGCATGTACTGTATAGCAGTTTACTGTAGTTTCATCTTAAAACAAGCTGATGAACCAGGGTTTTCATGTAAAAATATGGATATTAATCTGTTTTCACTATACACTACATAAAAGTGTTTAACAATTGAACTGATTACAGATTTAATCATATGTAGCATCTGTTTCTGCCCTTAAACTGAATTCCTTTTTCACCACTGGTCTGTACATTTATTCTCTTTTGATTCATTTTAAAATGATTACGTGCGAATACATTAGTATTCATGTGCAGTGGATTTGTATGCGGCACATGACCGGGTTCGTAGCTACAAATGTGTTTTCTCTGCAGATTAAAGGAGATGACCTTGGCCTCGACCTTGATGGAGTGCTGTGATGTCTCAACATTGTGCTTTTGAGCTGTTGATTTGTTGTGTTTTGCTTGTGTGATCAAGGACAATCAGGGAATAATACATTTTATTCAGCTACTCTCAAGGCGTGTCACACTGTAAGATAAAGACCCTACAATATTAGAGAGAAAACCCCAACAATCAGATCATCCCCTATGAGCAAGCATTTGGTGATTGTGGGAAGGAAGAACTCCATTTTACCAGGAAGAGAACTCCGGCAGAACCAGGTTCAGGGATGGGCAGCCATCTGCCTCGACCGGCTAGAGGCGAGGGAAAAGAAGAGTAAGATGAGCAAATAGAAACACAGACTACAGGAGAGAGAAGACAACATTTATTGACATGCAGCAGTAGCAAATAAATGCATGGGGAGTGAAAAGAGGAGGGTGGAGAAGAAATGCCCAGCACATCATAAGAAGCCCACCAGCAGCCTAAACCTATTGCAGCATAACTAAGCCCTAACTATAAGATTTATCAAAAAGGACATTTTGAAGCCTGACTGTAATCCTTTCATGCATGGTAGTCACCAGATTAGACAGCTATTCAACAGCCATTTTCTTTAATATCCATGTGTTTTGTTGCCATAGTGGCATATCAGGCAACACTTCAGTATACTGATGTCATGTTTGACCTCTTTGAAATCATCTAAAAATAAATATTTTTGTGGAAGTTTATGAGCATTAAAAATATGTTATTACATAGGTTTTTCAAACTTTTCAAATTTCACTTGAATTGTTCTTTTCATCTCTAAAGCGTAAAAAAAGCAAATCTTGACTGAAGATGTCATAATTCACGCACGAAAGGGTTAAATGTAGAGAGGGTGTCTGTCTCCTGAATACAAACTGGGAGCTGGTTCCACAGGAGAGGGGCCTGATAGCTGAAGGCTCTGCCTCCCATTCTACTTTTAAAAACTTTAGGAACCACATGTAGGTCTGCACTCTGAGAGAGAAGTGCTCTAATGGGAAAATATGGTACAATGAGGTCTTTAAGATAGGATGGGGCCTGATTGTTCAAGACTTTTTATGTGAGTAGAATGAAATTAAATATGATCTCTCCTTCTAGTCCCTGTCAGTACTCTCACCGCAGCACTTTGGATCAACTGAAGGCTTATTAGGGAGCTTTCAGAACAGCCAGATAACAATGAATTGCAATAATAATAGTAATAAATGTATCAACTAGTTTTTCAGCATCAGTCTGAGACAAGCTGCCTGAAATTTTGGTGATATTTTAGAGGTGAAAGAAGGCAGTCCTACATATTTGTTTAATGTGCAGCTTAAAGGACATATGCTGGTCAAAAATTACTCCAAAATTCCTCACAGTGTCACTGAAGGCCAGAGTAAGTACTGTATCTGGTTAAAAAGAGTGTTTTGAGGTTTTTAGGGCCAAACACAATAACCTCTGTTTTATCTGAATTTAAAGGTAAAACATTACAGGCCATCCAGGTCTTCTGTCTTGACAGACCTGTAGTATAACCAGTTGATTTGTGTCATCTGTTTTCACAGATAAATATGCATAAATATAGCTGGGTATCATCTGCATAGCAATGAAAAAGTATGCATTATTCTCTAATAATGTTGCCTCAGGGAAATATGTATCACGTTATGGTGCTAGCACAGAACCCTGTGGGACTCTGTGACTAACTGTTGTGTGTGATGAAAACTCCTTTTTAATCAGAATCAGAAAACTATTTTAATCCCAGGGGTTAAATTGCATACATGCACACACTGGATTCACACCAGCGTAATGCAATCCTTTTATTTCCGCCTAAGTGTTGAAGAGTAAAACATTTCTCTCCACAGTATACCTATATTTTATGCAAATTACATGAATACCTATATTCAAAACCTAAATTTTAACCTAAAGTTTAAGTACACCAACATGCCACTTACACAAACACACACACACACACACACACACACACACACACACACACACACACACAC
>VUQH01041785.1:0-22204 GCA_015106775.1 Etroplus canarensis | reverse complement strand
CCACTTTTATTTTTCAACATGTATGATGACAAAGGTAAAAATTTTACACATACAAAGACATACGTAACGTGGCTATAATACATAGCACTTCGAAAATAGATCGTAACGACGGGGGGTGATGGACAGTACAACAATCAAAGACGTGACGACCACATTAACTGCCCGTGATGACCCGTGAATGCATCCTGTTTCACCCGTGACATACAGTCACGGTCGTCACTTGTGGGTTTTAGTAAGTCCCCTTTGGTGAACAGTAGATGGATCAAATGAAGGGTCAGATGCAACTTTCAGGTGCTGTGTCAGTTCTTTGCTGGATTTTGTTTCCTAATGTTTATGGACATGACTGCCAGATACACTTCATAGGTCAAAGTTTTAAGAAACAAACACAAATTCTGAAAATGGTCAGGTATAAGGACTGTGCTGAAAATTAATGAAAAAGCAGTCAGTGCCCAAAGAAGAATTTGGAAGCCTGGAGAGCTATTGTCCAAGACCATTTTAAAGCTTTACAAGAAAGTCTGAAATCTTGGAAGCAAAATGAAAAGAAATGAGGGGTGACTCAAGACCTTTTCACAGTACTGTAGATCAGAATGCTCAGTTGACTCAACCGTGTTGAAAATGGGCTATCAAATCACTATTTTGAAATTTTTGGTAATAACACCTCACTTTGTTGCTCTTTTCATTAATGCATGCTTATAAACTATGAAGAGTCAATCATTTAATACATAAGATACTATGATCTTTTGAAACATGTTCATATGCATTGTACATAGTTGGAATTAGATGAGTGGCGTAATCAAAGCGTTTAGTCTCAGCTTTCCAGACATGGATTAAACCTAGTCCTGATTTTGTTTTTCTTCAATGGAAATGCTTGTCGTATTGTTCTTTTCTAGGACTCAGCTTAATCCATGTGTCGGACACTGACTCTATATGTGATATTAAGTTATTTAAAAGTTGTTTAGTTTATTTGATAACACAAGATTTCACTCTTGGCTCTTTATGATGACAGTGGGAGTGGATATTCTTAATATGGTAATTTCAGGCACACAGCTGTGGCTGTGAGCACCAAAGTCCCATTTGCCTGCTGTTGATGCACTTTTTGTGAGGGGCAGATAATCAAAAGAAAACTGGCTTAAAGTGGGGGAAAGGGAGCCGAAACAACTCATTTCAGACAGAGGATAAAGCAAAGAGCTTTATAAAGTACTTCTATGAAGTAAATGAACTTTGAATTTTGATTCAGGCAAACTCTGGAGTCCAGTGATAAAAATATGGAGCTGGAAATGAGCGGAATGGGTCCCCTTTAAAAATATAGCTAGAAAGTGTTTCCCTACAGCTTTGAACAAGACTGTGTAGTGTTGTATGAGACAATGCGGCATGTGTGTTAGCACCTCTCTGACTCATTGTCTTGTAAAGCATATTGGCATATCGTGTCCAAATAGTACAGCTCTATACACAGTGCTGTGAAAATACTGCTAAATGTACTTTTAAATGTAGTGGTCTACATATTCACCTACCAAGTGAAAGGTCCCTGGTTTGCAACTGATAGGAAGGACAAGCCCAGCTTTAGGGGTCAAAAGCCAGTGTACTCTCACTCCCAAACCCAGATAAATGCATCCAGAGTCGTAGCTGTGCCAAATAACATTTGCATATTTATCCGCTGTGGTGACCCCTTTGGGAAAAATGAGTTCCTTACCTTACACCTTTAAAATTAAATTCTTTATTTGTTTTACACTTGTGCATAGATTATGTGATTCTGTGTCAGGCTGTGAGCTTGGTCAAAAATAACCCAGTAAGAAAATCTCAACAGTGTCTTTGCAGGCTTTGTGTATCTCTTAAAATGACCCCTTCTTTCAATGCGTCTTCCTCAGATGCAAATTCAAGTGATGGCGGCAGAAAGCTGTCTTTCAATGGAGAGCTGAATGGGTTATTGGGAGCAGGCCTGCTAGGAAGCACTGATCGGTCAACCATGTCAGAATCTACAAGACCCATCTCCACAGACCTCAGCAGTGCTCAGGACAGCCAGATAATGTGAGTTGCTTAACCTGCCCAGTGATCTGATGGTACAAGGACTTTTGTTTAATAAAAAAAAACAAACAAACAAAAAACTGAAGTGATGTGCTGCAATTTCAGCTCCCTTACTGGTGACGACGGCTCTACCTGTATTCCCATTACATCTAACAATGTGGAGATTGTGGCAAGCCAAGACTCCAGCATCAACAGCAAGGCTCGAGGCAGCAACAAGGTAAGAAACTAAATATTAAGCTAAAAACTGGCACTGTTGGTGAAGAGAACAAATCAGAAATTTGGAGACAGTCAG
This sequence comes from Etroplus canarensis, assembly GCA_015106775.1. NCBI lineage: Eukaryota > Metazoa > Chordata > Actinopteri > Cichliformes > Cichlidae > Etroplus > Etroplus canarensis. The sequence continues at coordinate 19,890 of VUQH01041785.1, read as the reverse complement.
TACCTGAAACAGCATGTACCTGAAAAAGGTCTGTGCTGGTTATTTTTATCTGATCTGATCCTGTGTGTGTGATGACTCAACATGGTGTCATAAGCTGCTTTTTTAAAAGTGACAGGCTGCAGTTTTTATTTAAAGACCCCTGCACTCATTTTTACAATCAAAATAGTCTCTTTGTGTAACATTTCAGAATGGGAAAGATGATTATGGAAGTGGACAGTAATAAATAAACACACTATTTAGACTTTCTTGAAAGTCTTGGCCTTCTTGGTTGAAAAAGTATTTATAAACGCTGCTCAGAGATTACTGATGCATTTTCACTGGTATATTTGTGGTTCTTTCAGGTGAAGATTCAGCCTGTTGCCAAGTATGACTGGGAGCACAAATATTATTATGGCAGACTGATAGCTGTGTCCAACTCTTTCCTGGCCTATGCCATCAGAGGTAAGAGTCTCAATGAATATTTGAGTTATTTCAGCCAGTAAGTGCCAATGATTGTCATTAACCATCAAAAAGTGTTACAAACCAACAAGAACTTCTACTACAGACAATTAGCATATAATTACTGTGTATTGCATTTTGAACACTTAATCTACACTTTAAAAAATTGAGTTTGAATATATTGGTCAACAAAAGGTCAAAGCAAATATGTATTTTAAAGAAATTTCACACGAGAAAAAAAAAAAAAAATCCAGAGAAAGAATGATGAAATACTTGACCGTTCAGTAGTGGCTTTACTTGTTAATGTTTCAGTTTGAAGACTGTCTTGACAAAATATGCGTATACGATCATCCGGCTAATAAAATCAGCTGCGGAGAAGTGTCCTCCTTGTTTCAGGCTGCAAAACTTTTAGTTAAATATCTTAGCTGGTGCATATGCATTGTACTCCAAAGATGCTCTTTGGTGGGATTTAGGTCAGGGCTGTGTGAGGGCTTCACGAGACTTTGATTTTCTTGTGGGCAAAATGTTCTTCAACAGGCTACCTCTTTGATTTAAATCACTATCCCACTGAAGTAACCCACTTCTGTACCTTGAATATTTTCTGACTGACATCTTTACAAGTTTGCATCCAGAATTCTTCTGTTTGTGTACACAGACTTTCTGCTGTTTTTCTATGAAGGCTGAATATGAATCTGAAAATAACACGCATCCAAAAGTCTTTCTGTGCATGTTCTTATGAAGATTTAATTTGAGCTGCTGTATTCTTTCATCTTATAAATGTTCAGTGTTACTCTTGCTGTGTACCCACACTCGTGGATTGTGATCTGTGATGTGAGTTGTATTCTAGTGATTTTATCTAATTTATCTCTGTGCCAACCTGTTTCTTGCATGTTTTTCTTGGTTTTACTCAACTATGCATCCCAGATTACTTCTGGTTTTTGTGAGTGTGGCTGCGTCCACTGTTCAAAGTCAAACCTCTTTATGTATTTTTGAAATTTTTGGCAGTATACCCCACTTTGAAAGATTGAAGATTGTTGACCTGACACATCTGAAGATGTCATCTTATGTGCAAACAAATTCTTGACCTTTTCTCTGGTGCTATTTGTGCAGTAATTTTGTTTTAACTAACCAGCTGTCTGATAATTTATGTGGTAGCATAAGTCAGTTACTCTTAACTTCACACAGATGTCTCTCCAAGTAATACAGATGTTATAGTCCATCACTTTAAATGAATATTATGTAACATGTTATGCCTTTTTAAGGGATGAAAACTGTCTCTCTTCTTGTTAAAGTTTTATTATTGTTTTGGAGGTTGCTCAAATGATTGTTTGCATATTAAGTGCTGTAATACCACAGGATTCTTTGTTTATCTTTAGCATTTTTTTTTTCCCCCTTAGGAGCCAACAACCATGCTATGGTTCGTGTCCTCAGCGTGGGTTTTGCTGAGCGTTCCTTATTGAAGGGTTTCACCGGGGCCGTTACAGATCTCGCTTTTGCCCACCTCGACTCCTCTCTGTTGGGTTGTGTAGATGAAGCGGGCAACCTGATGGTTTGGCAGCTCACCTGCACTGGTAGCAAGATATTGTATCCTGGACGTAGGAGAAAATGTGTGTGTGTGTGTGTGTGTGTGTGTATATGAAGAGTGTCTATAAATGCTGTATCTGCACTGCCTAATTACCTTTGTTTACATCTAAGTTATAAAGAACCCAAACTAGTGTGTGGTTTTAGAGAGAAAGCTGATCTTCAGCTCTGCTGTCACAACAAAAGAAGATCCTTTGGGAATTATTCTTCCCTCTCATTTCCCTTAACCCATGTTCCACACAGAGATCAGATAGTGGTTCATATTCGACGGCCAGAGGACACTCCACTTAACTCCCATCATCGCCTCATCTGGTGCCCGTTCATCCTGGATGACAGTGAGGAGAACCAGGATGACACCAGTCAGACTTTGGCCCTGCTACATGAAGACAGGGTATCAGTGTTTTACCCAGAAATGTTTATCCCAGCTGGATGAAAAATTGACTGAAATTTTGACTAGAGTAGTTTTCCACAATTGGGCAATTTTGTAAAAAAGATGGAAAAATAGGAAACAGTTTCTAAGATGCTGAATTTCAACAAGGTAGCCTGAACAAAAACGTTCACAAGCTTAAAAATGATATAGGTATATATACATTAAAAAGTAATGTGAAGTTACAAACAAGTATAATCATGGATTTGTCATTTTACCCATGAATGACCTTTAATCGAAAAAAGCTGACATCAGCGTAATACATTCTTGTGTCTGGATCAGAACACACAAACCAATTTCAGTGAAAAGTAGAAATGTTTCATCTCTAATTTACTCTTTTCTCTAGGCTGAGGTATGGGACCTAGAAGTCTTGAGAGCCAACAACAGCAGTTGGCCTGTTGACGCTACAGAACTAAAAGAAGGCCTCATCACAGTCAAGGGGCACACCCAGGTAGGACTAAGGATAAAATATCCATTTAAGTGAGGATAAAAAAGATTTTCAGCTTCACACTGAGTATTTTGAGGTAAACATGACACATCAGTCTCTTGGTTTGCATTACAACACACCTGGAACTAAGTTACTTAAGCTGTTAGGAATCCTAAAGTGCTGCACACTAATGTGCTTGGCATTTTGCTGTATTCCAGATTGAGTGCTGTGGGTTAGTTATGTAGATTTGTTGCATTAATGACTTTGTTGGTTCCTCCAGCGAGTCAGTGAAGGTGCACTGTCTCCAGATGGAACAGTGTTAGCTACAGCCAGCCATGATGGATACATCAAGTTCTGGCAGATATACATAGAAGGGGGGCAGGACAAGCCCAGGTAAGGAAGCCAGATAATGTTTTTGATGTACTCTTTTAAATGCTTTCCAACTTTATAATGCATTGGCTGTTTTCCCCCCTCTTCTGCTTTGTGATTTTCTCACCTCTTTTATTTGCTTTTGGGTTTTTGCTCACAATCAGGTGTCTTCATGAATTGCGGCCTCATGGAGGACGTCCCCTCTCCTGTCTTCTTTTTTGTGACAACCACAAGAGGCAGGACCCAGAGTATGTAAACACGTGTACTCACATTGCAAATTTGTTAGAGGCATGCAGTCTAATTTTTTTTCAGTTCATCTGCATCCTCTTTCTTCTCTTTGTCATGCCTGATCTTTTTTACTTCTCTTTGCAGGGTTCCTTTCTGGCGATTTCTTATAACAGGAGCAGATCAGAACCAAGAGTTGAAGATGTGGTGCACTGTGTCCTGGACCTGTTTACAGACAATCAGGTTTAAAAAAAATTTTCAATGATTTCATGTCAGTCTCAGCCCTCGTGAGTATATTCTGGCATGGCCCAGGCAGAATTACTATAGATGGTACTGAATGGGCTTTTCCATTGTGGGATGGTTGGTAATTGTGACGTGAATAACTCAAGATTTTGCTTGCACCATTAGTAACTCATCATAGTTCCAGTACAACAAAAACTGATCAGGAAATGGGAAAAGAAGGTTTATGTCTAACAGGAAACATTCTTGCAAACCACAGACCTTTAGTTAGAAGAAATCTGAACACATCCACACCTTTGGAAACAGAGCATTCTCTCTAATCTCCATCATAGACACATGTAAGTGTAGCTGCCAGTGGTACTATGCTAATTACAGAGTATTTTTCTCTCAAAGGTTTTCTCCAGATCCATTCAACTCATCAACTCTACCAAGTCTCAAGGCCAGCCTGGACCTCTCTGCTGAGTATCTCATTCTCACAGATGTACAGAGAAAGGTTAGCACGAATGTTTTAATATGTGTTGTTTAAGCAAGTAATCATTGTGACAAATAATACTGCTTAACCCCTGTTTAAAGTTATCTGTGTAAATTCATTGATATACTGCATCAGTCTGTAGATTCAAACCCTGATTAAACTACCCTTCCACACAGACTAAATGAAATCAATGAATCAAGTCCAGAACTAGCCCTGGTCTTTCTGTGAAACAGTTCCATGATGCATGCAGTCTTGTTCTCCTGGCCACCCCATTTTCTTTGCTACCCAGATTACCACTTCTCCTGAGCCTATCTTCATATTTGACTGATATTGTCCTTTCCAGGTTTTATATGTTATGGAGCTGCGACAGGACCTGGAGAAAGGAAAGGCAAGTTTCACAGCTGTGTCAGAGTTCCTGCTGACCCACCCCGTGCTCAGCTTTGGTGTCCGTGATGTTACTCAGACCCGATTGCGACACACTGAGGTCCTCCCTGCAGAAGAGGAGAGTGAAAGCATGACAACAGGTACACAGACACATGTACTTGTATGAGGCATTTTAAAAAATTCCAATAAATTCTACATTTTTTTTTATGCGTCTCTTTTCCAGAGGGCATTCAAGGACCCACGGAGTCCAAGTCCGGGATCCAGATTAAACTCTACTGTGTCCACACCAAGTAAGTTTTCTTCTACTTCTGAGGTCTTGGTTAAGGTTTTTTTTTTTTAAGCTTAAACATTTCTGAAGAACAATTGCGTTTACAGGAAGGCAGTAATACATACAGAGTTGCCATGATCAAATTTTTATTTCTAATGCTCACCAATGAGGTTCATATTCTAAATAATGTAGAGTTTATGGACAAAAATATTGGGCCACACCTCTTAATCATTGAATTCATATATTTCATTCAGTCCCATTGCCACAGGTGTATAAAATTAAGCACGTAGCCATGCAGCCTGTCTTCACAAACATTTGTGAAAGGAGGAGTCGTTCTAAAGAGCTAAAGATTGTTTTTGAGTGTGGTACTTATATAGGATGCCACCATTCCAACAAGTCAGTTTGGTAAAATGTCTTCCCTCCTAGATATTGTGCGATCAACTGTAAGTGGTATTATTGAAAAGTGGAAACTTTTAGGAACTACAGCAACGCAGCCATGAAGTGGCAGTCCATGTAAAGTTGTAGAGTGGGGTCGCCACTTGCTGAGGTGCATGAAATTCACCAAAGCTCTGCTAAGTACAGCATTCTAAACCACCTGTGGCATTAACATTAACAAAAAACTGTGCACTGGGAGCTTCTTGCATAGGTTTCCATGGCTGAGCTGCTGCATACAAACCTTTTGCCACCAAGCACAGTGCCAAGCGTGTAGTACCAACACTGGATGGAATGGTGTAAAGCACGCTGCCACTGGACTCGGGAGCAACAGAGTGATGAATCACTCTATCTGGCAGTCTGATGGGCGAGTCTGGGTTTGTGAATGCCAGGAATACATTACCTGTCTTGATTGCATTTTGTCAAATGTAAAGTTTGGTGGAGAAGGGATAATGCTATGGAGTTGTTTTTCTCTCAGGCCCTCTCAAGTAACATCAACGTATGACCTCCACAGATACTCTCCAAGTAGAAAGCCTTCCCAGAGTGGACGCTGTTAGAGCTTCCAGACTGACTCCAGATTAATACCTACAGATTTAGAATAGGATGTCATAAAATTTCTCGTAGTTGTAATCTGTAGGTGGCCCAGTGCTTTTATCCTGTAATACTGCTTTCCCAAAAATAAATTAGGGTATACAACCATACCTTGTTAAATATATTTCTAACTTTGCTGTCACGTTTAAAATATCTCTTCTTCTTTAAGGAAGCCTTTCATTCAATCAGCAAACTCCATGCAGAAGTTTGCGTAGCAGCTCATGGAGATGTTAGTGCACAGTTCCTGTGTATTTAGTAACTAGTCTCAGTTTCGTGTGTTGCAGCTGGCACTGTTTAAAGCACTGGGTGGGTGCTGTGGAAAAATCTACTATACAGGAAGGCCTCTGTAGAAAAAGAGACAGGACGAATAGCATGTAAAAGTTCTTTGTTAAATCAGCGCTGTACACTGCATGTCTCTGTACCCACCCAGCCACCCTCCATTTGAGCCTATTGGAAACACTGACAAGAGTGTGCTTTTCTACTTCAAGTAGGGATACAATAGGCCACTGAGCAAATCATCAGTTAGGAGCAGCTTGCTGCTGGTGTGGCACATGGTAATTTCATGTTGCAGCCATTATTACTTAATTATGAGATTCAACATGGGCATATCCCAATGTGAGAAATGTGCATTAGGCTTAATAATAAGTAGTTCCAGGTTAGTTTAATGGCTGTGTGTGTGTGTGTTTTCAGGAGTTTGCAGGATGTTCAGATTTGGTTTCAGCCCAATGTGGGCTCCAGCTCTGCAGGCTTCCTTCCTCATTCTGATTCTCAAGATGGTCTTGGTAAGTTACCAGTTTGATGAGTTGACAGTCACGAGAGTTCAATATTTATGCCGTAAAGGAGAAAAACCCCAGCACAAGAAAATAAAGCAATTTTTATGGTTATTCTTCATTTGCTCCATCTCCAGTTCTCCCTCACAAATTGTTTGCTTTTATTTTGACCTCAAATTCGTTTTTGTTTCATTTATTTTATTTAATGTGTCAGAGCAGAATTACTGTTTTTACTGCGTCAGCAATGACGAGATTTTCCTGAATTGTGAAACATTGAAGTATACCCATGATATCTGCTTCTCATGTTTCATACAGAATTTTTAAATCCTGTGTATCAAATTTTACCACACAGCTACTGTTTACATATTGTGTTTCCAGCTGGGTTTTCAGACCATCTCACTGACCAAAGCTCTGACAAGGATTCAGGAAGTGGCTCCCAGACTGACCTAAGGAAGATCCCGTCACTTCCTGCTCCTTCAGACTTCTTATCAAACTCGAGCACTGGCAGTGGAGCAATGCCCAAGCTGATGACTCCTGATGCCTTCATGACACCAAGCACTTCGGTATGAACTCCAGAATCCTTGTGTCGTTGCTCACTACTGTTCATAAACAGATGATCACCAGCATCTGCGGGGTGTTTTAGAAAGGTTTCAGACCCTTTAAATGGATTCCTTTCTTTTTACTCATCGAAATATGCATCAACTGTAAGGCCTAAGGTCACAGGTGTAGCTTTCCTCGTTATGTCCAGCGAACTTGGTTAGGCACCAGTGGGCTCCCTGGAGGAGGACTGTTAACTAGTGACTGAAATATCACATTTACATAATGCTAGAAAACCTGTATTTGCTGTGTCATTGTAGGATATTCTCTGTCCATTGATGAGAAATTATAAGATGAGTCTGAAAAAATTTTGAAGTTTACAGAATGACTGAAAACACTACAGCTTCAGCAGATGAAGGTTATGTGTCAGTCCTGTTTTTATTTGCCACCCAGTGAATAGCACCTTCACCTACATATTGATTCAGTACTGTTAATAGCACTCAGCACACTTTGCTAACACACAGTCTGTACACACTGTCCCACTTTTATACCTGTATGAAGTGAGAGGCAGGGAGGTAACGATAAGTAAAATTAATGAAATATGACCCAGTCATTTTGGGATTTGAACAGTGTTCCTACAAATGGTTCAGATCTAGTTATGCACAAAAAAGAGAATTAATTTAGCTATACTAACAGCCAGACTGTTGTACCTGTTATGTCTTAGCCTTTGTGGGTATTCTGATTTTCTTCCGTGGTTTCAAGACATGCATGTTAGGTTAATTGGTGATTCTAAATTGGGTGTAGATATGAATGTCTTGGCCCTTTGTTGGACTGGTAACCTGTTCATGGTCACTCGTCCAGTGCCTTTCACCCTAGGTCAGGGATTGGAGTACAGCCCCTAGCTGAATGAGGGTTAAAAAAAATGGATAGATAAATGAATGTGAATGTGGTTGAAATCTGAACTATTCCCATTATCTGCATTGTGCTTTAGCTAAACCAGTTTATAAGTACTGAATAATGATTATCCAATCATTTTATTCATCTTTATCTTCATGTTCAGGTACCAGCATCTCCTGGCAGCAGTGCCAGCAGTCTGACCATTGTGACAGCTATTAGCAGCAACTCTGACTCAACTAACAGGTAAGGAATGTTATTTCATGCAGTGTCTTATAGTTGTACTTCTTCATTTCTGGGAAACCTCAAGGATAGAGACAGATTTTGTGGGTCATTTTACTTTGGTCTGAAATTATAACGGGCCATATGGTCCTTTTTGTCTTTTATTTTGAGTAAATGTGTCAGAAAATGTTCTTTGTGTAAAATATTTTGCCTGTTTTTCAGGAGAAATATAGCTTTTAAAATCTGCAAAGTAGTTGTCATTATGTTGCAACCTTAAAACAGTGTGTGATTAAAAAAATCAAAGAAATGGAATTGATTATCAGGTTTCTCTTTATAAACTATTTTTTGTTATAAACATTTCATCTATGGCGAAAAGACTAACTATGGCGAAAACATGACAAGATGCATGACAAAAACACTCCAAAACTCTCAGAAACAATACTAAAACTATAATTTACAACACCAAAATATTAGTTACATAAAAACCACTACTAAATACTCAGCAATTTCTCCTTGACTCTCCGCTGCTGATTTCCTGCTCTGCTCACTGCCCCCAAACATGAACTACCATAAGGTACCACATGTCAATGGGAAGTGCCACTTTTCAGCTTTCAGAATCCATTGGAATTGTGTTGGTAGCATAAATGGTGGAGGGATTACGGCAGTTTGAGTTATTCATGCCACTCTGTTGCCAGTGACACTGTCAGACTAAGGGGGTTGAGTTATTAATTATAAAAATAAACTTCTGTCACTTCCCAGATTCTGTTGAGCTTGAATAGCTTAACACAAATAATTCCTTGATGTGATTGGTCATATGTATGTCTTACAGAGCTATAGATGATGTCAGTCAGAGTCCTAACAGAGTAGACAACAGCAACACTAGTCTGGCACTCTCTGCCTCCACAAGCAGCCCAAGAGCTGTTTCCACTGTGCTGCTGCCTGGACTTGAGAATCTACAGGTAGGATCTAACCCACTCCCCAACCACCACCAGCTTTGTACTTCTCTTCATAACATGGCTTATTTTAATACATGTTCATTCTCCATCTCCAGGCTTTAGCAGCCCCTAGTGGTCCTCTGGCACTCGACAGCCCTCAGGTTCTAGATTCTCCCCTCCTTCCACCTTTGGCTTCTCCGACTAGAGCCCGATCCCCTGATGTCATATCCTCAGCATCCACAGCCATGTCCCAGGACATGCCAGAGATTGCCTCTCAAACCCTTCAGCTTCAACGTGGACTAGTGTCCAGCTTGGAGCCCTTACCTCTTTCTGCCCTCCAGACAGACAGCATGGCTTCTGCGGCCTCTGCTCTGCACCTGCTAACCTCACCGCGCTCGGCCAACAACAGCAGGTACATAAATTTAAAAATGGTCTAGAGTCATAAAAAGCATGCAGAAATGAGAGAAATAGCTTTTTGTGTTTATGTACCACTTATCTGTAATGACTCTTTTCTTTTAATCCATAGTTTAATTCTTTTCTGTTTATTGCTACTTTAAAAAAGCTACTTCTTCATTGTTTTTGAACATAACCTGTACACAGAGTTTCTGCTGACCTACAGAATATGAGAAAAGACTACCTCCTTGTTTAGGATCCATGGGGAAAGAAATAGTGTTTCTGAACAAGCCATTCGTGTTTACAGCCAGTTGTGATGTCAAAATCAGATAGGCACGGCCCGCAGCTGGGGAAAAGTGCTGACCTCTTAAATTTTGAATGAGCTGCTGCCTTGTAGTCTACCAGTTTTTTTTTTTTTCCTCACTGGAGTCACCTTTGCTAACTCCAAAAATTCCCAGCAACATGCAAAGCATGCAAAATGTTCTCTTAACTGCAGCAGGAAGGCTCCTTATACATTGCCCACATTTGCGGAACTCGAGGCCTGCATTTATTTTTGATGGCAGTGTCTCCAGTACTACAGGAAAATCATTAGTGTTAAGCCATTGTGCAGCTAATGTTACATTAGCTTTGATTGTATTTCAGTAGGTCAGAACTGTGTAGAAACTGTAATGCTAAGGGAGAATGAGAAGTTATTGAAACTTTTAAAAGACAATTTCTCATCCAGTAAGCAAAGACTGGCTTACTGTATTTTCACATCAGCATTTGTGCAACATTCTTTTAGGTAAAATTTTTTGTTCACATTTGTCAATGGTAATAATGTGAAAATTAAAGTCACGTGCAACCAGTTTGGTAAATAAAAGTGCTATTTCATGAAGTAGCATCAAGTTGACAGCTTACTGTTTTCAAGGATTCTGATTCTGCAGTTTACCTCATTGTGTTTCTCTTTCTTGTTTTATTGTGTGTTCATTTATTGTGTCTGTACATTTGCTTTGTTTTTTCTTTCTTTTTTTCTCACTCTTTAAATTACCCAAACAATTGTATTTTCTGTTGTAGCCTGTTGCCCCTTGAGCTCGGGGGTGCAGAAGGGCCTGTTTGTGGGGCAGTAGAGTCAGAGCCCAGACTCAGCCACACTCCATCCCTACTTGAGAACGCATTGTCACAGGAAAACCCTGGGACAGGAGGAGGGTCTTCAGATGGGAGCGTTAGCCACACACCTTGGCCGGCTGCCCCGGACATCACCAGGGAAACCAGGAACAGTCTTAGGGACAACGGTCTTGTGGACTGGTGAGTAACCCCAGTGTGAAATATTTCACAAACCAGTTTTTTTATTATTATCTGTGTATAAAACATGACGCTGAGTATAAACCCCCTGTGTATATATACTATATGGACAAAAAAACTTGGGCCACACCTCTTAATAAATGAAATCAGGTGTTTCACTGAGCTCCATTGCCACAGGTGTATGAAATCAAGCACATAGCTATGCAGTCTGCCTTTATGCGCATGAAAGAAGGGGTCATTTTAAAGAGCTCAATACATAGTTCCCAGACACGTCACAACATACGAGCAGCCGCCATTACAATAGGCAAGCTGCAGGCAGCTGTGCGTTCAGGACACATCGCCAACCCAACCATTAACAGTCTGAATGTATGCCTCCAGTGACTTGTAGGCCTGGAATTGCTCACTGGTATAAAAGCTGCATGCAAACACAAGTTAATGGTACGTGTCTTAGACCCCCATTTGACCCCCATTCCACTGGAGCCGTAATAGCGCTGATTATGGTGATCCCTGCCGATTTAGGGTTCCCGATCAAAACAGCACAAAACTGCTGAAAATTGGGTTCCTGATGATCTATTGCTGTTATATTCCTGTCAAAAGGCCGACATTCACGTTGTGACCCCGGCGCATTGCCGCGGCGTTCAGGATGCACTCACGATGTATTCTCTCGCATCATTGCTCCCGATCATGCAGTTTTGACCGGCTACTATCGGCAATGCCGGGAATGCAATGGGAATTGTGCGTGATAAAAGGTAGTTCAACGCCAGTTCAATAAAACGTCTTTGATCGTCATAGTATTGAATTGGTGGCCATGCTGAAACTTGATGGTTCAGCATTTCCTTTGCTAATGAATATGGATCTACACCTGTTACGCCGATTTTCTCATTGTATCTCTTTCTATCCTCCATACTTAGTGATTCTACATAGCCTTTCTCCTTTTGCCTTTCCATGATTTTGATCACAAGTAGAATCTGACATCAAAACAGTTTAAAATTTACAGGGGAGATAAACTGCAGTGTGTGTGTGTGTGTGTGTGTGTGTGAACAAGTACAGCCTGCCAACAAAGATGGCGTCGCTAAGGAGGTCACGTGACCAAAAAACATGTCTGTGGGAACTATGTATTAAATCAAGAGTGGTACTGTAATAGGTTGTCACCATTGCAACAAATCATTTGGCAAAATTTCTTCCCTCCTAGAGACTCCGTGATCAACTGTAAGTGGTATTATTGCAAAGTGGAAGGATTTAGAAACTGGAACGACTTAGCCAAAAAGTGGCATACCATGTGGAGTTACAGTGGGGTCTCTGAGTGCTGAGACACAGGGTGTATAAAAGTCCCTAAGAATCTTGTCTCAAGAACTGCAGTGGTACAAACCACCTCTGGTATCAACATCAGTACAACTGTGCACAAAACACAAAAACTCATGACATCACATCACCGAGCAGAATGCCAAAGGAGTGGTGTAAAACACACTACCACTAGACTCTGGCGCAGTGGAAAATTGTTCTGTGGAGTGACTAATCACGCTTCTCTATTGGCAGTCTGATGGACGAGTCTGGGTTTGGCAAATGCCAGGAGACCATTACCTGCCTGACTACATTTTGCCAGTTGTAAAGTTTGGTGGTGGAGAGATACTGCTATGGGGTTGTTTTTCTGGTGCTGGCCTGGGCCCCTTAGTTCTAGTGAAAGGAAATTTTAATGCTTCAGCTTACCAAAGCATTTTGGACAATTTTACATTTTCAGCTTTACAGAAACAGTTTTGGGGAAGGCCTTTTCTGTTCCAGAATGACTGAGGCACAGTCATTCTGTTCCAGAAGAGAATTCGTAATGAATTCTCTTCTGGATAAATGGCCAAAAGACACACTCCAAAATCTTGTAGGAAGCCTTCCCAGAAGATTGGAAGTTGTTATAGCTGCAAAGGGGGAGTCAACTCCATATTAATGCCTATGGATTTAGAATTGGATGTCACGAAAATTCCTGTAGTTGTAATGGGTAGGTGGCCCAATACTTTAGCCCATATAGTTTATTTTGTTCAGGTTGTTTGCTGTATACAACACGTCATTATCTGTGCTATAATGAAAACCACAATACAAGTTTCCTTTTTAATGTTGAAGCTTTGTTTTGTGTGTGCTGCATTGTTGGTCCTTTTGTATGCCTGCTGCAGTTCAAGAGAAGAGTCACAGGACAGGCACTTAAGCTCGCCTTACCATCGACGCTCATTTCACCTCACACAGAATGACAGTCAGGACGCTGGAGCTGAGCAGAGGTAACACAATTGATCCACCATTTCCTTATATATGAAACTGAAACAAATGATTTTTTCATCCTAGTCTTAGGATAACAAACTCATGACAAAGCAGTGCACAGCATGAATCAGTTGTTTACCTGATTCTACAACATGTGGCATACATCTGTTTTACAGGCTACAGCATCAGTCTTACTGTGTACATTTCTGTGTTTGACTCAGTGACCCTGATGATGAGGTGGCCAGTCTGGGGTCATCCTCAGGAAATTGTGGCTCTCGATCTTCCCACAGACTACCTCTGAAGGATTGGAAAACCTCACCCCGAGGCTCACCAAAACTAAAAAGGAAGATTAAAAAAGATGACAGGTTTGTTTATATTTTGAGCATGACGACAACACAATCAATAAGCAAATGACTTCAGATAGAAACTAATAAATGACATTCAGAGATTCCTGTAGACTGTATCATTCCACAACTGTAACAAATAATTAAATGGTCCTTCAGCACACCATCTCACTTACTGCTTAGATAATTCTTAAATTGCAACATTTCAGTGTATCTGATCTTCAGGATGTATGTGGGAAATATCTCCACATTTTTGTATATATGCAAACGTAGGCGATACTTCAATCAATCCCACCATCAAATCAGAGGAGAGTAGTCTGACTAGTGAACACTTTGCACCTATGTGTGTCAGTAGTTATTCAGTAGCATTAATCTATATTAACATTAATATAACTTCAAAACTCTGATGTTTATTATTTGATCACATGAAATTGTGAGCAGGTGATTTCAGTAATGTAGTATCCATTCTGAATGACCTACTTATATGTTTTACCTCAACAAAAATATCAAAGATTAAGGTCCATTATCATGAAAAATTAGCCCATCGTAATCATATGCGTACTGCCTGCAATAGCTAGGGTGACCATATCCTTTCAAACTGAGTGTGTTTTTGTGTGGACATGTCAGTGCTGAGAGGTCGACTGAAATTTTGAGCCAGGCTAATGTTTTAGTCAGATATTTCTGTCTAACCTTTGATATATCTGACTATTCATCCATTTGTGTGTGTGTGTGTGTGCTGTCTACAGCAAGTAATATGATTGAGCATTTTCTAAGTCTCTCCATTGACTTAATTCAGCATATTTGTATTTAAGCAACTAAAGCCAAATAGTTTAAAATGTAAGTTCTTAGAAGTGATATCAGTTGGAAAATGCATAAATAAATCAAATTGGTCTATATGCAGTACTGTAGTGAAGGATGCCTTTAACTATACCGTACTTGGTTCATTTGTTTGCATGTCATATCCAAAGATGTTTAAATGTTGTTTCTCCCCTTTTTCAGTGAATCATTGCAGTCCAGACACATGGATTCTGGTCAGGTAAATTCCGAAAAGAGAATCTATTCATGTTTTTTATGTATAGTAACTGCCACAATATATTGCTTAATTGTAGATAGAATAAAAAAAATTGTATGTTTAAATGCTTTAAGCTTCTGAGAACAAATTGAAAATCATCAGCAATTAACCTTTTTGCACAAGTGTTTTCACTTGTTTTCCTGAAGGCTTCTTTTCTGTACTGTGTGGAAATTTTCAGACAGTTTGATAGGTGGGGGACAGGGTGGGGCTGTTCCTGCTGGTTGCTTGTAAAATATACCATTTAACATATGAGTCATACCTCTGTTTTCTCTCTCATAGGCAGTGTGTCAGATAGGTTTTTATGTGGGCATTTGATAATGTGTTGTATTTTTCAGCAGCTCTTTGTGTTGTCATGTGTGGATTCTCTTATTTCAACTTTTCTCTTAATATTTTGAAAGTTTAATGCAGAAGTACAGGATGAGCTGTTGATGCTGCTGCGTAGCCAGCAGAGGGAGATAACTGAGCTACGGGGACAGATTGAAACCATGCAGAGCTCTATTATGGCTCAGATAGAACATGTTCTGACAAACCACCAGGAACAAGAATGTATCCTTCTGCTGTTTCTCAATCACTTATTAATTTTAGTAGTTGTTAAATTGTGTTTCCACATGAAACTTTGTGAAAGTTGAAAAATGTCATATATAAGGCTCAATATATAATATATAACTGTGATAATGCAAAGATTTGTAAATCAGTATGAGCCAAAAGGAGACAAATGTCCAGTTTTAAATGCCATTCTAGCCACACCTTGTACAACATTGTTATTACACAGTGCATGCATATTTTAGTAATGAGCTCTTTTCATCGTATTCTTGTGAGCCTTGACCTGTCTCCACCTCAGACCGCAGACTAGAGCGAGTTCTGGCAGAGAGTCAGAATCATCAGCAGCAGCTTCAGGAGCAACTCGGCCAGCAGCTCAGCTCAGCTCTGACCAACAGGATGGACAAATTACTACGGGAGGAAATTAAGAAAACAGTCCCACAAAGTAAGGAGACACAAACACACTCTGCCCGTATGACAAGATGGGTGCCATTCACTGCTGCGCAGAAGAAACTGACTGAAACTGACAAATACAGCAAGTGTTTTGTACTCATTTGTATAATACTGTCTATTGTCTTGGATCTAACAGCGATGAGGTAAAAGCTGGGATTGATAACATTTATAGATGTGGTAGGATTTCTTGTGGTACAGAGCTCTTGCCAGTTGCGTTCTGTTTAATTTGCAGTATCTGGTTTATTGAATTGAACAGAGATTTACCTCAAGTGTGAGATGTCTTTTTGAACGGTACTTATTTATTGGTTTGCACATTTAAAATGGTCTTTGAAAGCAACATTGGAAACAAATAACATAATCTGACTGAGACTAAATATACTCTACAGGCAAGATTGTTAGATCAGCCACTTCTCTTTCCAGATGATGGTGGTATTGAGCTGTTTTATTGTTTGTAAGTTGTGGAGGAGGAAGAGCTTTATGTGCAAGTCTAAAAAGTGTTCAGTTTAGTTTGCATGTGCTGCACAATTGCTAACCCCCTCTCCCATCCACTAGGGTCTCTTCTCAAGTGTTTCTGCCACCCACATGTGAATGTTTTTTGTAGCTATACTGAAAGTAGTTTAATTAGACTTTTTTCTGTAGTATATCATTTAAGATGCACAGATGTTGTGGTTCAGCTCGCTTCTCTGGTAAGCTCAGAAAATTTTAAGCACTTGAAATTTACTTATTTTCACTTTTTTTTAACCAAATATGTCATTTTAACACTAAAAATCATTGAGTATAAATCTGCATCTGGCTATAATTTTAAAAATGGCTACAATTACTGTTAAAGAGCTTTTTCAGTTTTTGTTTTGCCACTATAGATAATGGCCAAACTCAAAGTGCACAACAGGCTCTCCATCAATAAATTACTGCTTTATTTAATGCTTGAGATCATCCGAGGCATAAGTACCGTTAAATATAGCAATGGCAGCTGAGGTGTTTTAGACTGAGACACTAAAATTAAGCAGTCTCTTGAGAAATGTTTACTTGCCTCGCCTCTCCTGCCCTCGTATTCGAAGATGAGATGTTCCCATCTTTCTTTTCTTCCACTTCCCTGATTATAAAAGGAGTTCTTGCTAATCTGTCTTTTTTCTCTCTAGCGATTTCTAAGAGTCTGGAGCCAGTGACAGGTCAGCTCAACAACACAATTGCTGCTAAAATGACTGCTGTAGAAGTCACCCTGAAGGACAATGTCAGCAAAGTGGTCAAATCCAAGGTAGGTGACTGCCTAACTTTACCACCTGTGTCCTTTTTTTTTTATTTTTAATGTCGCTGCTGTGCAGGATAGTGCTTGATTTATGGTACTGCAGTTTTTTTTCTGTTTGCATCAGTATTTGCCTACATCAACGCAGTGGATTAATAAAGGATTCTGATTCAGATTTGGAATGCAACTAATGCAGACGTGCTGGCGTACAATCCTCCAAAAAAACCAACTGCACATAGTTCAACTCGAATGACACTATGCACAGGTCAAGTGGTGATTGGCTGAAAAGTAGGCAAGGGTAAGAAAGGGGGCAGCGGCATTGTTCCCGTTGTAGAGGGAGAAGCCAAAAAAACAAAATGCAATGAAACTCATATACAGTGGCTGCCGTGACACTTGTCATTGTTGTTAACGCTATATTTCGCTTCAGCTCTTTGTATGGTATAACTTCACAGTGACTGGTTGAAGAACCAAGCAAGTAAGAGTAGTCCACAGATCAGTTGTTTGTGACACTGCCCACTGGTGACAGTGAACAGCTACAACGTTGTAGATGAAGGTCTGCAAAGGACCAACGCAGTACTGTAAATTAGCGATAAGCCTCTAAGGATCATTCCTTACATTTTTTCTGCACTCATCTACTGTCTCTGCTTCTTGCTCCCCAGAACATTACAGATTCAATTGGTCGAGCAGCGGCTGAGGCGATGCAAGGGCCCATCCAAGCAGCCTATAAAGATACCTTCCAGAGCATCGTGCTGCCTGTTTTTGAAAGAGGTTGCCAGTCCATGTTTCAGCAAATCAATGACAGCTTCAAACAAGGCACACAAGAATGTAAGGAAATTAAGGACAATGATAAACTTGTATAAAACACACTACAGATATCAAGATGTATAATGACCCAGTGCAGAAGAAGCTGTGAAGGTTTATCTATTCGTGAGATTTAGAGATACTTTAAAAGTTTCAAGACTGTCTCTTAAAAATACCCTGATGGCATACAATGGCAAATGTCCTTATTGAGATACTTAGCATTGGTGCTTTTTTCCTGTTGAACGTCCCCAGCGTCTAGCCCTGAAATAAGGGACTATCTGGAAGACTTATTAAGTAACCATCTCTGTGAAAGATCTCAGGGACAACTTTAGTAATGACGGTTTTTCAGACTGAGCCAGCGTGCTGATGTGCTGATAAGCAGTCTTCTTTATTCTGAGATTGTGTTCACACCCACCTCTGGAAGCTGCAACCTGATCTTTCTTAAATATACCGAGGCTCTCAAAATGTGTACAGAGAAGCCACAGTACCTCTCGTCCAATTTCAAGCTAATCCATTATCATATATAGGTTTTGCTGTGTAAATATTGGCTGCTTTTGGACCAAAGTTCTGGGGACTACCTTGGAGTAAGTACCCATTGTAAGGTCCCCAGGTGACTGCATACCTTCCAACCTTGTTTTGTTTTTATTCACACTGCTGATTGCAACACTTAAGTGATGTAATAGCTGACCAGCAGTTGGGCATACTTAGCAATGAAGGAAAGTTCTGGATTTCACTATTGGATAATTTTTCCATGGTTTTGTCCCAGTTTTAAAGATAATGTTAAAAGTTTTAACTAACATAGCTAATGGTTCAAAATGTTATCACTACCTTTTTTAATGGCAGTTTGACCATAGAACATCTGCTTATGTATGGAGCAGTCACGGTACACAGATGTCCCTCAGACCTTCTCTTATACTGAGTAAGAACCTACCTACTCCATACAAGGAGATAAAAAAGACAGTTATAAGTGTAAAAGTTCTGAGCCCTGTGTGTGTGCCCAGCTCCTGCAGGATGAAAAAAGAAAAAAAGGAGCTTTATCTCAAACAGTTACTACAGCCAAGAGAACTACAATAGTACCTATTGACTAGCTGTAAGTGTTTGATTAACATCTGCACTCCTGTCTAATTGCCATCAGGAGTGGTTTAGTGCCTAAATCTTACTCTTTGGAAATGGTCAAATGGAGCATCAGATGTGTAGTGCCATACCTCCCCTATTTAGTCACAGGTACGTTAGTATTGGCAAAGGTAGATGTCACAGTCTGAGGTTTATTTCTAAACTGATATAAAAGAACACTAACAGGGAGACCACTGCTCCCTTGACGACTTCAAATTGAACACTACACTTAGTCAGGACCTGAGCAAGTCAAGTCAAACTTAATTGTCTCGCTAGGGAAATTTTGATTGCAGCTTGGCAAGGAACACGTTAACATACAATACAATGTAAAACACAGAACAAAGATGACAATACATTAGTACAAAAATGCAAGATCAGACGTGATGATTATTATCTTGACACAAGGTACAACCCAAGTAAAAAACAAAAAACACATCTAAAATTATCCGTACATGACTTTCTAAACAAGATAAGTTATGAAGAAAGACTAAGAACTAAGTTCAGTAAAAGAAAACGTCTAAAAAAAAAAAACAAGAGTACGTTGAGGAAATTGCAAGTTCAGAGCTCTTGTAGGTTTGGTTGTAGGTATGTAGGCTTAAAATGCTAATAGCTGTACACATAAGCGACTTTGTGGCTTTCTATCCTCTGAGGAGGAACCCTTATCTGTAGCCAAGAGGCAGCAGTTCAAACTCCCTCTGCAGGGGATGATCAGGACAGTTCAGTATGGTCTGGGCATTTCTCAGTGCCTGGTCAGAGGGCTTTCCCTGATTCACCCCAAAAATGTTGTCAGCCATATCTGTTTTTAATGGCCAGATTAAGGTTCCCAAACCATGTCACCAGGCAGTAAGACCAGACAGAGTCAATAAAACTTTTATTAAACAGGATCATCATTTTAGTGCATAGACCACATGTTTTAGACACTCGGGTAAAGAGAGGTGCAGAGCTGTCAACTGACCACTACCTGGTGGTGAGTTGGATCCGATGGTAGGGGAAGATGCCATTTTGACCTGGCAGGCCCAAGCGTATAGTGAGGGTGTGCTGGGAACGTCTGGCAGAGGACTCTGTCAGAGAGGTCTTTAATTCCACCTCCGGAGAAACTTCAACCGCATTCCGAGGGAGACTGGAGACATGGAGTCTGAACGGGCCATGTTCTCCACCTCCATTGCTGAAGCGACTGCTCGGAGCTGTGACCGTAAG
>VUQH01041782.1:1689-11945 GCA_015106775.1 Etroplus canarensis | reverse complement strand
GGAGGAACCTACCCGAGGGATTAATAAAGTTCTATCTATCTATCTATCTATCTATCTATCTTTGGAATGTGGGATTAATCACAGTTAATACCCAGTGTCCCTGTAGTGAAGTGGTTTACATGTTCGCCTTGCAAGCGAAATGTCCCTAGTTCGATTCCAGGTAAGGACACAAGCCCACCACCATGGAGGGTTGTGTCAGGAAGGGCATCCGACATAAAACCTCTGCCTAATTACCAATGTGGATTAATCCGCTGTGGCGACCTCTTGAGGAGACTACAATAGAGCAGCCGAAGGAACATCAATCACCATTAATACCCATTCATTATGATTTGTGTTTCATTCTGTGGGGGCAAAAAGACTCATGACATAAGGTGATATATACACTTTATATGTGTTTTATTTAAACTAAAGAACAGGTATGGTGTCCAGAGTGAAAAATAAAAATTAAAAATAAAACATACAACTTATCAGAGACTTTCTGAGTGGGTGGTATGTGCCGCGTTGATGTGGTACTTTAAACTGGAAGTGTTTTGGTGAAACCAACACTTCTATCTCGGGTTTTTGTACTCATAGAAAAGGCCAATATGATCCATCTTGATCGAGCTGGTTCTGCTGCCAGATAGGGTTGGAGCACCAGTCCACACCAGTGAGTAGAATGGTGGGATTTTGAATCACTGTGTGCTGCACATACTTTAACTGCATTAAAATTTTTAATCAAATTAATCATGCTAATTAATCAATCTGGATATTTATAAATAACTAATTTGCTTTTTACCACATGATCACTGTGTAGGGGGCTTTTTAATTATTTAGCATTTTAATTTTGATTATCATTATCATGATACCATGTTTGTCACATGTGTGATATTATAGAGCTAAAATAATAAAAATTGTTTATTTTTGTCAAAAACTGGAACAAAACATTATTATTATGCATAGGCCTACTTTGTAATAAAGTTGCTATAAATCTATGCAGGCCACTCTGAGTCCTACCTATGATAATAAACTAAACATACAGAAGCCTAATGACAGTAAAAATAGTAAAAGTTTAAAAGGAGCCAGTTTAAGTTTAATCCTGATTAAAGTCCAGTTCAGTATGAGGGAATCCTCTTCTTTTTTCTTGAGCTTCATACAGCACCAGTGAACCCTCTGACCTGTAAACACAACAATATGGGCTTTTTTGGGGAAATCTTCTCCGGCAATTTTTTCCACATCACATTTTTGGTGGCGAAAGCAAACAAAATTCTCTATTTGTGACTTCTTCTGTTTCTTTGAATTTGAACTCCACAGCCAGGGGGACTCAAGACCTGGCTTGAGTTTATGTGCCACCGCTCTTAAGGTTCAGCAGAAATAAGAGGATAAGATGCCAGGCAATAGACACAGCCTACGATGCCCTTACTAAAACTTTTTCTTTCAGTTCAGCTTAGTATTCAATCTGTATTCATATTCATTTAGTATTCTGTCAAAGCCTCATGGAGCCACTGGAGATGGACCAAAAGCTGCATGTGACTCCAGAGCTTCATGTTCAAGACCCCTGTTCTAGGTGGTAAAATCTGAGACTGTGATTCATTTTCTTTGCTATGTTTGATAATATGTTACCAGATTAGGGCTTTGGAGTTTTTTTCATTAACTAATTAATATTTTTTAAAAAGCAGCCTGCACATTAATACTCCCTTGTATTCTCCCCAAGGGGTCATCACAGCAGATCAACCCACATCAGTAACTTCGCAGAGGTTTTACGCCAGATGACCTTCCTGACATGTTGAGAGTCGCTTGTGTCCCCACCTGGAATCAAACCAGGGACCTTCTGCTTGTAAAGCAAATGTGTAAACCACTACACTACAGGGCTACTCTGTACATTAATAAATTAGGAAGATAATTGGCTGCAGCCCTAAACTACTGAAGGTATCTGAAGATGTCAGATTGGGTGTTTTTTCCATTATATATTATAGACAAAATGACTCAAATCATTTTCAACATTTAAGGTCAATTCTAGAATACCTCAGACTCCATAAATTCCACCATAAATTCGCACTTTGTGGTACTGTATGTCAATTACTGTTTATAGACCAACATATCAAATGAACCATGTGGGATGGACGCACGTCTGACTGAGAGACACAAAATCACATTCCATTGTGAAAAATAATATTCTGCTGTGAAAAAATATCACTACCACTGTCTGTCTGGCTACCAAACAAAGCTTGGTTTCCACCTGAAAAACTGACCTGGCATTGCTGGGTGGTTAATGGAGAACTGTCCAAGCAATAACACACACACACACACTGCGCGGCAAAGTCCAGCAGCTGCTTCTCATTACCTGCGTGGTGTAACTGTAGCTCTCCAAAAGCCATGCAAGTTACATTAACTGGTGATTCTATATTGGCCAGAGGTGAGGATGCAACGTGGATAAGATTCATGAAATAAAGTGCTGTCTGTGGTCAAATCAGTGTGGCTTGTAGCAGAAGCAATATGACTGGTCAAGAAGACGGGAAAAGCTTTCCAGACCATTCTCTTGCAGCTTTAGCAGCAGCTTGGACTCTGAGGTTGGTTTGGAAATACTTTGGAGTTTGGTCAGTGGATGCTAAAACCAGGGAACCTTAACTGCACCGACTGAACACAAATGAGTGAATAGCTGAGTTGGCTCTTGATAAAAGCTTTATGCATTACAGGTATCTGATGGTTTGATTATTTCCTCTTTCATGTTGGAAACATAATCGTTATCCCATGTTTTTCAGAGCAGAGCTTATGTGGGGTGTTGAATGTCCATTCTCTGTAACGTAACACGATACTTTGGTTATTGTGAAGGTGTGCAGCTCTTTTAAAAGATATGTTTATTTTGAAATAGTGTTCCTTTTATAAACAGCTATGCCTCTGGTTGCATGGTTTTGCCCTCCTGTAGAAGTGATGCAACATTTGAATGGGTCAAACCCATGTGGTCCTTTTGGAAAGAATTTTGATAACTCTGCAGGAACCTAGCCTAAATCCAGAGAACAGTGAAATGATGTGCATAACTCCGTGTCCACACGCTTATGCATGAATAAAGATGAAAATGCGAAATGGTTCCTTTTAATTTCACCTTGTCATAAACTGATGTTTCAGATCTGGATCTGAATCTGAGCTGAGGGTCTGGATCAAACTCTGTCATCCAGTAGCTTCTGAAACGTTTCAGTTTGAGGTGGAGGATGGTGTGACATCACCATCCTGTGTCAAGCCAATTATTTTCAGCAGGGTGGTCTCTACATGGTGTGTGCACTGAACAATCAGAATCAGAATCAGAATCCTTTATTAATCCCAAGGGGGAAAATGCTGAACAACAAGTCAGGAACGGATGCTACGTGCCGGGTGGATACTTACGTTCAGAGTACCTGCCCGATCTGAGGCCCTGCAGGATGGACAACAGCGGCTGGATGTAGCACTGCAGCTCCATGCACTGCATGGGACATATAATTACGTTAGCATTTATGCTATCACTGCCAAAGTGCTTTCTAATAGCCACTTAGGTTGAGCTGTCCTCAGAGTAGTCCCTATTCCCTTCTGAAAACAGAGCGAGTCACTTAATCACCCAGACCTCAGTTCATTTAAGAGCCCTGCGTGAGTGTCTTTCAAGCTCTGTTCCACTGCACCATTTATTTTCACGTCCTCATTTTGTCATATTGATTTACAAGCAAGCAAACTAAACTGCTACTCATTTCCAGCTGCTTGATTTGCTGCCATCAGTCCTGTGTTAATGCTGGAGGTAAACAGCACCCATTAACAGCTTACACAAGCTAATGGAAGCACTGATAGCCTCACCAAGCTGACGCACAGTCGCCTTCATTCTTCCCTCAGATGGATACATGAGACCTAGTGGCACCACAGTGCCCTGAAAACATGCACCACCCGATCCTCTTCCACTGTGTGACCTGCCTCCCTGCAGCTTACACTATCCCAGCGCTCCCTTTATACTTCTGGTCTGACAACAAGACCAGACAAGAACCTGACTCCTTGGTGAGGTCCTGTCAGTACCCCTACATCTGTACTGTTTCTGTATTAAGCTTTGATTTTCAACGCCCCACGCAAAGCTATTTTTCACCTGTTTCACTGGCTAAAGCCTTGAAGCACGATCCCAAAACAGTAACAGAGGACAGTTTTGAGTTCCTGAACTTCTGTCTGAACTTGGACCTGGATAACCAACAGAATGTGGATGGATCAATCATCTGAAAAGAGGTATTTATTTATTTATTTATTAATAAAAATTACATTAACCATGAATTAATGCATGTTTTTACAGCTAGTTTTTTTCTTACCTTACTTGCTTCTTACCTTTACTCTTCTTATTTCTTTTATTTCTTTCTTCCTTCCTTAATCTTTCCTTCCGTCCCCAACCTTTCTGTACACATAACCATATTTATACCTATAGTATATAGCATCTATTTCAGAGATTTTTCACAAATTATGATTGGAGGGGAAATGGAGGCGGGGAGGTCAGTACTGAGGTCAGAAGGCTTAGTGGAATGCCTAGTTCCCTGTTCTTTCTTGACACCAGACCATCAGTCAGTTGTCCAACTTTAAGCCTGTTAATGTCTACAAAAAAAGGACAGGCTGTAATACCTGAGTAGTCATTATACTACTTTTGAAAAGCCCTTTTAGTTAGAGCTGGACACTGGCACTTTCATCACATCTTGATTGCTTGATTTAAAACCCACTGTGGAAACAAAGTGACAAAACTTGTCACTTTCTCGTACAGAGAGGAGGAGGAAAACGGCAGAGGGGTATAAAACCTACCTGTGAGTGCTTGAGTGCTTTTCTAAACCCCGCATTTGTTTGTAAAGAAGACTTTTACATAGAGACTTTTTGTAAAAGCTATGTGGAAAAGTTCCCTGATAGCAGCAAAATAATAAACACAGACTCTTGACATACTTTTGGCTTTGTAAAGTAAAGAGTTAGACACTTTCACAGCTAAAGAATAAGAGTTTTCACATTGTAAATATGGAAATAGCAGGCAGCTTAATGTGTTTTCATAATGATCACTTCATGTCTTGTCAAAATGTATTCAATAATTTATAATGTGTAAAAAATAAATCTCACCTTGCGTGCAAAAAGCTCATTTTCAGTGTCCATCCGAGCATCCAAACCATCACTGTGCACCCTCTTCTTGGCTGATCGACACTTAACTTCCACAGAAAGTGTCTGCTGTGCACAAATGGAGGTAAATCCCTGAACCGAACTGACTGCAGACTCGGCACTGGCCCAGCAGTGGCCTCCACCTTTACAGTTACTCCTCCTCCTTTGAGCTCCAGCACGGATGCAGCTTGTATGGGCGTCCCTGCAGAATGCAGCAGCAGCAGCTGCCTCTGTTCCTGCTGATGGTGGTACACGCAGCTCCTCTGTGAGCTGAGGACGTAACCTCTTTGTGCTGTCGTGGTCATCCTCGTCGCTCACGAGCCAGTCAGTGGGGCAATCCAAGTCTGAGGTCAACATGGTGAGTTAGACTGTCAACCAGCAGCAAGCATCACGGACCTGCCGGGAAAACACATGTGGTTGCAGACAGCACAACGTAGTGTTCAATAAAGCTGTGTGCTGTTTGTACGCATTTTCACTCAGGAATCTATTCTGGCACATCCAGAGAGCAGCAACAAGACACGCTAAGAGAACAGAGCAAGCACCAAAGACAACAGATATGATATATTTAGGTCAGAGACAGCATGGTGCCGGTGGGTTTCAAAGCAGCCTGCCTGAACTATACTCAAATTACCCTCTTAGCTACACTCAAACTGTGCAGTGAAACCTTCTCAAGCCCAATGAACTTCAATTTTAATTATTGTTACTGTTTTGTAGAAACTAAATTTACTTAGAAATGATGCTATGCTATCCAGGAATATAATTAAAATCATCTCCAGCTGTAATATTAAACTGTATCCGCACTACAGTATATATTCTTACTAGTGTGTATATACATTAGTGTATATTCTATAATTGGGATGCTCTAATATCATATACAATGCATAACATATAAGACCACGGATGATAAAAACTATTTGAACCATTCTGAACAGGAATGAAGAATTCAAACTAAATTCACCATTTTATACCCAAATTTGAGCCGACTCACTGGGCTTGATGTTTCACCCTTTTATTGCTTTAATAAATGAAATCATCATCAATACAATTTGGCCTTTTTGGCAAGAATTTGCAAAAATAATAATAATGTTTGAAAAAATATTCCCCCCTTTTAAAGGGGATTGACTTAACTTAATCCAACAGAGGTCCAGCTGGTTGGTTCCAGCAGTGTGACAGTTAGTGACATGGAGATGACCTGAGTGCAGCTGATGTGTGTCAGTGATTGTAGTATAAAAACAGCTGATGTGTCTGGGAGGTCCAGTCTCTGCTTCATCAGTATTCCTGCTACAACTGAACAACACTCCCAGCAGCTCAGAGAAAAGATCAGTGAAAAGTAGAAGTCAGGAGACGCTGCAAAAAGATTTCCAACTCACTGGACGTCCCACAGAATCAGTCAAAGCCATCATTAAGACATGGAAGGAGTATGGCACTTGCCTAAATCTGCCTAGAGCTGGACGTCCTCACGAACTGAGTGACCGGGCAAGAAGAAGACAGGTGAGGGAGGACACCAAGACACCTACGACCACTCTGAAGGAGGTCAAAGCTTCAGTGGCTCAGATGGAGAGACTGTACATACAGCAACTGTTGCCTTGGTTCTTCAGCAGTCCAAGCTGTATGAGAAAGTGGCAAAGAGAAAGACACTGTTGAAAAAAGCTCAAATGAAATCACTCCTGGAATTCACCCAAAGACATGTGGGAGACTCCAAGGTCAACTGGAAGAAGGTACTTGTTAGGGTCCCCTGTCCTCCAGGTGTGGACCCACCTTCTCTCTATCTGTCTACTTCAAGCTCTCGCTCTCCTCTCATCCTGTCTGGTGTTTGCTGTGTTTTAACTGTGCTTGATTACAGGAAGAGGTGTGGCCGTCATGCTGACGCCTCGCACGCCTACTCTCCATCCTCCTGATTTCCGGGCAGAGGTTCGTAAGCAATGCGGAAGCGTCACTCGTTGCCAGATCGCTGCTTGAGCACACAAGTAAGTGCGCCTATCTCTAACCTTGGCCTGGAAACCTTTTCAGTTGTGGATTACTCTCTGCTGCACCCCTCTTGTGACAGCCTTCTCTCTCTCTCTCCCTCCACCAGCCTCTCCTTTGGATCCAGGACAGAAAACCCAGCCTCGGACACACCCCTCAGGATTAGCCTTTTTCCCCGTGTGTGAGAGAGAGAGAGAAATGGAGTTCCCCCTTAAGGCCCCCCCCCCTCACTGACTAGTTTTTGCACCACTTCCCTCACGGCCCTGTACAGCACCTCTTTCCCCCGACACCAGAGCACCCTGAACCTTTGAACTTTTCTTGTAAATAAATTGACTGAACTTGCACTGCAAACCACATCTGAGTCCATCTGTCTGAGAAACCATGACAGTTCTTTGGTTTGATTAGACAAAACTGAGCTTTTTGGCCATCGGACTAGACACTATACTTGGTGAAAACCAAACAGTACACATCACCACAGACACACCATCTCCCCTGACACGACATGCTGTATCCACACAGACTTAGTGCTGTGATTGCAGCCAAAGGTGCAGCTACTAAATACTAACCTAAAGAGGGAGAATATTTATGCAAACATTTATTTTACTTTAGATATTTTTAATTGACTTCAGTTTGTAAAATTCTCTTTTCAAAAGAAGCATTTTTTTTTGCAAATTCTTACCCAAAAAGCCAAATAATATTGACCATCAGAATACTTTTTAAAACCTGGGGGGAATTGTATGTTGTTACAGATGCACAGTTATAGATAAATAAATATAAATTTGAGAGGTAAGAAATGTGTTAAAAATAAAGAAACAAAAAAAACCAAACAAAGTTAAACACTGTATACAATATGTAGAATGTACAAAATGAATATACACAATATGAAATTGTCAAGGAGACACAGTGAGGAGTTACAGAGTGTGATGTCACAGGTAGGAATGATTTCCTGTGGCGTTCT
This sequence comes from Etroplus canarensis, assembly GCA_015106775.1. Lineage (NCBI taxonomy): Eukaryota > Metazoa > Chordata > Actinopteri > Cichliformes > Cichlidae > Etroplus > Etroplus canarensis. The sequence continues at coordinate 3,916 of VUQH01041782.1, read as the reverse complement.
GTGGAGCATCGTGGTGGAATGAGTCTGCTGCTGAACTGTGCCTGTCCAGCACGTCATGGAGAGGCTGTGAAGGACTGTCCAGTACATACATATTGATCATAATTTCATTTATTAAAGCAGTAAAAGGATGAAACACCCACGAGTGGTGAATACTTTTTATAGGCGTTGTAAATAACTTGCATAATTTGAAATGTGATATTTCAGGAATGACGTTCTTTAATATTTCTCAGTTTTTGCTGTAAAAAAGTACATTTACAAATTCGTGGATAACAATAGTTATATTTTAGCATTAAAAACATAATTTTGGTTAATGATGTCTACATAATGGTGTATTAACCACTACAGAAACATAAAAAATGTTTTTGGTAATTACCAGTGCTGCTAATTTAGGGCAGCTCTGGCATAAACCTTACATTGGGTGGCGCTCTAATAAATTTGTTATGCACTGTATATGATTCTTCATGGCAGCACAGTGGTGTGGTGGTTAGCACTGTTGGGGCTGAATACAGCAGCTGCCTGGGGCCCTTTGGTGTGGAGTTTCATCTTCATTCTGTGCCCGTGTGGGTTCTCACCCGGTACCCCACCTTCCTCCCACAGTCCAAAGACGCGCAGGGTTAGGTTAACTGGGGATTCTAAACTGGCAACACCTGTGAATGTGATCGTGAAAGGTCGTCTGCAACACCACTGCAGATCTGTCCGGGACTGAAATTTTAATCTCTGGGGACTCAAATGTTACGGACAACTGTGACAGTGCCACTGGCCCTCTGGCCCCCGTTTGTCACTCTTCTGCTAGAAATCTTGGAGTAATTATGGACAATGAATTTAAACTTGACAAACATATTAACTTTGTTGTCAAGTCAAGCTTTTATCACTTAAAAACCCTAAGCAAAGTGAAGGACTATTCATCTGCCAGTGATTTTGAAAAAGCTATTCACGCCCTTATAACGCCGCGACTTGATTATTGTAATTCTTTGCTTGTTGGTCTGAACCAGTTCTCCCTCCGTCGCCTACAGGGGGTGCAAAACGCAGCTGCTCGGCTCCTCACAGGGACCAGAAAGCGACAGCACATCACCCCTGTATTCGCTGCTCTCCACCGGCTCCCAGTCCGGTATCGGGTTCATTTTAAGATTCTTATGATTGTTTTGAAGTGTCTTAACGGCACCACTCCCCTGTACCTGCGTGAGCTTCTTCGGCCTCACACACCTTCCAGAGCTCTAAGGTCTGCTGACCTGCTGCTGCTGCTGCTGCTGCTGCTGGAGGTACCTCGCTCCAGGCTTGTGAGCAGAGGGGACAGGACTTTCTCAGCTGCAGCTCCCAAACTGTGGAACAGCCTGCCTCTCCACATCAGTCGCTTGAGCATTTTAAAATCATGTTAAAGCCTCATTTTTATTCCTTGGCCTCTGTCCGAGCTTTGAGTGCACTACTGTTTGTTATTTGCTGCGTTGTTCGACTTGTGAAGCACTCTGGTCTTCCATGGATGTTTTTAAATGTGTTATATAAATAAACTGATTGATTGCTTGATTTACCCTGCCTCTCGCCCCCATGACAGTTGGGATATGCTCCACGACAGAGTGGAAGAAAATGAATGGATTTCTCTTCACAATGAGTGCTTTTACTTTATGCACTTTAAAGTGTATTTTTAGAGTTATTAATTACTTGTTGCACCACTTTCTATAGCAGTCATTGAATATAAAATTATATAACTTTTTATGTAATTGGTCTATTTGGCTATGCAGTTGCTCATAAACCTGAAAACAGGGTCACCAAGTGTTCTATTCATTTCTGATAAAACATTCTGCTCAGATCATATTTTTATCAATAAATATCAGAAAAAAAAATGATCTAAGCCCCCCCCACCCCCAGCGCCACCCCACTGGAAAAATTCCTGGCAACGCCCCTGCAGCTGACCTCAACATTTGACCATAACACCTCATGAATCATCAGCATGCACAGACATGAGCAGAGAAGTTCAGAGACTACATCCAACTTCATACAGAGATCACAGAGGTCTGCGCACTCAGATACATTACAGCACAATGAGTCAACATTACACAGCAGAGGATTGAATAACTCTCCTCTGCCTCCTCCAAGCGGGCAGGTCATCAGACATTATGTAAGAGAAAGCATCCAAACACACGGACCTGCCCGCCTGTCAGTGCACATCCACAAGCTCGCCGTCTAGATGGAAGCAAACACACGCACAGCACGCACCACACGCAATAAAAAA
>VUQH01041781.1:0-10654 GCA_015106775.1 Etroplus canarensis | reverse complement strand
TGGTTATTTCTTGGGTATTTTTTGGGAGAAATGGACGCCGTGTGCTCCGGACCAAAGAAGAAAAGGATCATCCAGACTGTTACCAGCAACAAGTCCAAAAGCCAGGGTCTGTCATGGTATGGGGTTGTGTCAGTGCCCTTGGCAAAGGTAACTTGCACTTCTGTGATGGCACCATTAATGCTGAAAAGTACATAGAGATTTTGGAGCACAATATGCTGCCTTCAAGAAGACATCTTTTCCAGGGACGCCCATGCATATTTCAACAAGACAATGCAAAACCACATTCTGCACACATTACAAAGTCCTGGCTGCGGAGGAAGAAGGTACGGGTACTTGACTGGCCTGCCTGCAGTCCCGACCTGTCTCCAATAGAGAATGTGTGGCACATTTTGAAGCGCAAAATGCGACAACAAAGACCCCGTACTGTTGCCCACCTTAAGACTTGTTTGCAGGAAGAATGGGACAAAATTACACCTGAAACACTTCATCACTTGGTGTCTTCAGTCCCTAAACGTCTTTTAAGTGTTGTGAAAAGGAATGGCAACATTACAAAGTGGTAAATGCTGTTCCAACTTTTTTTGAAATGTGTTGCAAGAACCAAAATTGGAATACGTGTTTATTTTGAAAAAAACAATAAAATTAATGAGGAACACATTAAATAATGTGCTGTTGTATTGTCTGCAAAGAAATACAAGTCAAAGTAAATTTAGAAATCACTACTTTCTTTTTTTATTTGTGTTTTCCATACTGTCCCAACTTTTTTTTGATTTGGAGTTGTACTTTTAAACCCATAAGGAATGCAATTCTACGACATTTTAATCTTTTTATCTCTATCTAATCTTCTGTTGTATGTTAGATTATGTGTAGATTATAATTAATGGTATACTTCACAATTCTGCATTATTTAAGTTGTTCTTGAATTTTTTTGAATGTTTTAGAAATATAACTTTTTCAAAGTGTAACAGTGCTTCATAGTCTATCAAATAATCATACTTTAAAGTTGATTTTTTTTTCGAAATCAAATTATATTTAAAAATATCACCATTGTGTCCATGGTTACTGAAAGTAGAAGACAAAGATATCGGTAGCACTTGTTCATTATGTGTGTGTGTGTGTGTGTGTGTGTGTGTGTGTGTGTGTACATGTGTCCATGTTCAGTGTTCATGAAGTCTTTCTTACAGCACCAAGAAAAAGCCATTCATTAAGAGTATATTGTACAGGTGTATGCAATACCATGTACAAATGGTATTGCAGTACATAGCAGCATATTGCATTCTATTGCAAAGTCTATTATCACAGTTATTACAATACATCATAAATAGGAGGCTCATTGACAGGTTGGTAAGTGAACAGACATAACAAGGGGTATGTCACTGGGATTTCAAATCATAGAAAGCAGGTATGAAAGTAACATTAACACCGTGATGAGATACCAACATAAAGCATTAAAATTTTTTACATTAATGGTAATTAGATCTTCCTTTTGCTTTTCCTTCTTTTTCATTCATGCATCCTTTTTTATGTTCCCGCTTTTCTGACTGGCATGATAAGTTCTTCTTGTACTTTAGTCATTATATATCACCCCAACCATTTCTTCATCTTTATTTACTCTCTGACTTCCTACTTCACTTGTTCTCCCTTTTTTAATCTTTCACCTCTTTTCTGCTATTTTTGTAGCCACCTCTTATTCACACCATCACTTTGTCGTTTTTCTCTCCTCTGCTCCCTTCTTTACAGCCCTGTTGTGCTGACACTAGGTACAACTTCATGTTCTCTCTCTTTTGCTCTTTTTCTTCCTACTGTACAACTGGCTGTGTCCCATGGCAGTGCTGGCAAAGCAAAGCACAGAAGAGACAGTGTTAAACAGTGTCATCTGTCAACACATCCAGCCCAGAAAGCTTCATTGTAGTGTTTTGTGCATACAAGTGAATGCATGTTTGAATCTACAGTATGTACAGTATTTGTGACTACACATATCTTTGAGGTGGCAACTATTCTGTGTGCTTGATCAAATTTTTGTGTGTACAGATGTATGCAACCCAACAACAGCTCCTTGATGTGCCATCTCTTGAAATGTTCAAGTAGTGGCACACTGAGACTGTTTAACTGAGAGAGCCCTTGGCTTTGAACACTGACAGCCCTCTGGCTGGCTGTCTCTGCCATACAGTGGCGGTCGTTCAAAAGTCACCATCTTGATTGGCAAATCAAAGGCATCTACCGCCAAGTGCTGTACTGCAGATACATTTCATACTGAAGTTCTCTCCTATATTAAGTAAAACCCCACAAGGCAAGGGTGTGACAAAAAAAATTGTGAAGGGAATGGGGGTGTGACTGACTGTTCTAAAGATTCAAGGAATTTATTTTAGTTATGCATTTTTCATGCCTGATAAAAGTCTGATGTCTTGGCAACCTGTAATTTTCCAGAACATTTCAAATTCATGGCTGGAGCGTTTATGTTGTTAAACAATATTATAAAATGTTTTTAGAGGGAAGTGTTTTTCTGAAGACCTTGTTTAGGAATAACTTGGCCTGTTATTTGCATAACCTATAATATTCCATGATTCACTCACTCACTCACTCACTCACTCACTCACTCTCACACACACACACACACGCGCACACTCTCACTCAGTGTATGTAGCTTACAGAGATGTAACTAGTTGAAAAAAACAGAAGTCTAGTCTTCAGTAATGTAATAACCCTGAGTATTATGCTTCCTGAAGTCAAAAGAGTGATAAAGAAATGGCTTTTCTTTATAGAGTATGATATTTTGCTAAATCTTCATGCATCAGTGGCTGTAACACCATCTTACTGATAGCACACAGCTCTGCTTCTCAGAAGTTGATCAAAACTCTGCCCTGATTTTCTCCCAGAAGATGACTTGAGTGTTACCAGTGCTATTGTTATGAGGCAGAACAACGGGAGGTTATGACCTTGGCGACTGCACACATGAAAAGCATCTTCACAGACTGCCATGGATTTAATTTAATATGCAGCACAATCCATAGCTTGATACTATTAATACCCATTCACTCTCCATTCTGCAAATCATCTGTTTTCTGCAGGGTGGTGGTGGAGGTGGTGGAGCGGTTTGTGAGCATGATTGTGATTTGAGTAATGCTTTCCGAATAAAGGATAGGAATGGAGGCAGATGAGATGGTGAGGGGGAAACAGGAATAAAACAGGGCACAAGAGATACAGAGAATAACTGCAATAAGGTAAAGGATGGGGAGATGAGTGCGCAGAAAGTGGAGGGAATCAGTGGAAGGAGGGAGAGACAAGAAAATAGAGGGGGATTGAAATCCTCCCGGGATACACACAGAGAGGAAACACTTAAGATGACTCAATTCATCACAATCACTGCTATGAAAGAGAGAGAGAGGGTGGAAAAAAGGAAGAGATGCAAAAGAGAGCAAGAGTATGCACTGCAATACATTAGCAAGACTAGAGTAAGTGTATAAAAAGACCTTACAAACATTGGCAGGGTTGGGGGATGTGGGGGTCAGTATGAAGCTCCTCTAAAATTGAATTTTATTTCTAGGAGGCAGGGACACAAGGTAAGCTGCAGATACTCTGATGGTTTAAATTTCCCTCCACTGTGCATTGTAGCTAAATGAAGTATAACTTGATACCTTCATTGAAACACACTGTGTAAAGCAAATGGACATGCTATTTGTTTGTAATGTACAACCCTAATTCCCAAAAAGTTGGGAAGCTATGTAAAATATGTGTAAAAACACAATACAATGATTTGCAAATCTCATAAACCAATATTTTATCTGCAAAAGGACATCAGAAATGAATCAAATGTTGAAAGACATTTTACTTCAGCTGCTCCCTTGTATTCCCCTCAAAGGGTCACCGCAGCAGATTAATCCACATAGGTAATTTGGCAAAGTTTTTACACCAGATGCCCTTCCTGAGACAACCCTCCAGGGTAAGAGGGGTTGGTGTCCTCACCTGGAACTGAACCAGGGATCTCTTGCTTGCAAGGCAAATGTGTAAACCACTACACTACGAGGACACTTATTTTGCTGTTTGATAAAAAAATACTAGCTCATCTTGAATTTGATGGCCACAACCTGTCTCAAATAAATTGGGACCAGGACAACAAAAGCTGAAAGTAAGTGGTACTAAAAAGAAACAGCTTGAGGACCATTGTGATGACCGCATCTGCAGCCACACAACAATGAACACTTGGTAACCTCTCTCTCTCTATATATATATGTGTGTGTGTGTGTGTGTGTGTGTGTGTGTGTATGTATGTATGTATATATATGTATATATATGTGTATGTATATGTATATATATACATACATACATACATACATAGATACCCCTTTCGTTTATTTTTTAATAGTTGAATATTTTGTTAAGATTTGTTTGTGAAGTCCCTCACAACCATGTTACAACTAATTAAGCTCATTAGAAACATGAACTTATGATTGGGTATGAAAACAGCAACTTGAAGAGGCAGATTCTCTCAGAAGTAAAGAAGGGAAGAGGTTAAGCAATCTTTGAGAAAATGAATCTTCAAATTGTGGAGCAATTTCACAATAATGTTCCTCAACATTAAATTACAAGGACTTTGAATATTCCATTATCTACAGTACATAAAATATAAAAAGTTCAGAGAATCTGTGCAAGACACATGGCTGAAAGCCAATACTGGACGCTCATGCTTTTTGGGGCCTCCAGCTGAACTGCATTGTAAACAGGCATGATTCCGTCATAGAAATCACTTCATGGGCTCCAGAAATCATTATCTGTGAACACAGATAAATATGCCATCCATAATTGCAGTTTAGAGGTCTATCATGCAAAGAAAAGCCATACGTAAACATGATCCAGAAACACTGCTGTCCTCTCAGGACCAATATTCATCTAAAGCAGACTGAGGAAAAGTGGAAAATCCTTCTGTGGTCAGATTAATTAAAATTATAAATTCCTTTGGAAATCATGGACGCCACATCCTCCATACTAAAGAGGAGTGGGACCATCCAACTTGTTATCAGGATTCAGTTAAAAAACCTGCATTTCTGATGGTATAGGGTGCATAAGTGCCTATGGTACTGTCAATTTACACATCTGGAAAGGCACCATTAATGCTGGAAGTGTGTAAAGGTTTTAGAGCAACATATACTCCCCTCCAAATGACGTCTTTGTTAGGAAAGGCCTTGCATATTTCAGCAAGACAATGTTAAACCGCATTCTCTGGCCATTACAAGAGCATGGGCTCATGATCGGGAGGCCATGGGTTCGAATCCCAGCCAGGCCACCACCGTGCCAAGGCCCTTAGGCAAGGCCCCAACCGCAAGTGCCTCTGTCCACCCAGCAGTAGAAATGGGTACCAGTAAAATACTGGGGATGTGGAAGGACCTGACCACCCACCACATTAACTAAGTCACGAGATGATGCAGCAAAAAAATCACACAGATTAAGATATCATAATCTCTGGAAAGTAGCCATCTCTGTCACAGCAGCTCGACTGTGAGCCATCAGGAAAAAAAAAAATGACAGAAGTCCTTCTCTTCTTCTTTGGTGACCAGTCTCTCATACCACTCACTATAAGCTTTTCCCTTTGCCTTTGCTGCTTCTCTCTTTGTGTATGCCTAGACTTCCAGTACCCCTGTCTACTTTCATCAGCTTACTGACTATCCAGTTTTTTCTTTGTCAGTGTCTTCCTTTGAATTCTTTTCTTTACTTCGTCATTCCACCGCCACGTTTCCTTGGCCAAGGTCACACTGCAGGTCTTAATGCTCAATTCAGATTTTTTTTGCTGAGATCAAATTATTTTGTGTGGTTGTTTACATTTTAATTTAAATGTGACCACCACCCGACTCCAGTGTGAACACTATAAGGCCCTGAAGTAACACACATGCACAGAAGAAGACATGATATCACATGCAGAATGCTGTGTTTACGGAAGTAAATATGGATGCTACACATGTCAGTGTGTGAGTAAAATCTTTCTTGTCACTGACTAGCTGCGTACTTGTTTTGTCTGTTGTTTATATTTGTTTTTGCCATGTCTCACCTCCTCCAGTGCAGAATTATGATGTCTTTCTCACTTCAGTGACATAAAAAGTCAGATGAAATGCGACATGACCATTCAGACTGAGGTTGCTTTGAAAAACATTGGACATATGTCCAATTTAGGACCACATATGAAAGGGGCTGATTTACAAAAAACATTTATGCTCTTCAGACTGTCATAAAAAATCAAATGTCACATAGGCAAATATAGAGGTAAAAAAGTCAGGCCATTTTTGCCAGTGGGAAAGAAGCCCTTGAGCCCTTGTCATGTATGTGAAAATTAAAGCATGTATGAATCTCAAGTTTATGTGTTTATATGCGTGTAAACATTTGGCAGGTGACACCTGTACTCAAGTGTACGATGACACAGTATTGTGAAGTTCAAAACTAAAAAACTGAAAAAATGCAAAAATCCTTATTGAATCTTTATTGAGCCACATTTACTCCTGAGAGACCATTGCCTTTCACACATAAAGTGTATTGTAGAGAGAATGAAAAGTGAAAGAATGACAGGCAGGTGACGAGTCTCATCCACCAATCTCAGATTAGCTTTATTAAAAATGCACCAAGGACAAATGGAGGACAGGCCTTGGATCTCTCTAGAGTTCAGATGAATTCTGAAAGGTAGGAGCTGTCTTTCTGGTTTGGACACCACAATTCCAGAGTGTGCATGCACACATATACACAAACATGAGAGGGGAAACTGTCTCAGCATACATTCTCTGAGAGGCAAAATGTGCCAAAGAGAGTTAGAGATGAAAAAGAAGTAAGGGAGGCAAAGACAGAGAGTCCCAGTGAGAGATTGAGAGTCAGGAGAAAAGATACAGTAAAAAGAAGAGACAAAAAGTGACAGAGTATTAGAGTTGAAGAAAAAAAAAGATGGGGGTATGAGAGGAGGGGGAGTTGTGTCTTTGTGTGTGAATGGGGGCATGATAGTGTTCCAGAGAGGTTAATTGGAGGTTATGGCATGATGATATGATTCAGAGAGATCATTAGCATTCCAGAGCTAAATATTAATGATGAAAGTGCTCAACTTCAGCCAAAGGAACACAGTGGCATTGCAGGTTGGCACCCAAAGTCAGAGACAGAGGAAAAGAATTGCAAAATATTAAGGACTAAGAAGGCATAAGCTATAAATGTTTTACATCAACATTAACATAATTTGATGGAGGCTTTTTGTCTGTTCACAGTGGGTGGCACTTAAAGTCAAGTCGTGCCAGGACAAATTAAAGGAATCCTACTTAATTAATGCAGATTTGACAATAAAGCCATAAACTGTTGTATTTTTCCCCACTATTTTTTCACAAGGAGGCAGACTTCAGACAATAGGTTTTACTATAAGCTTTGAACATGCTGATGTTGTACATACTGGATATTGAGCTACAAAATGGCCTGTGAGCCTCAGTGGCACTGACAGATTCAGCTCTGAGGTAATTAATCATAAGCACCAAGATCAAAGTTCCTCTCTAAAACCTCCTGCTGTTGGAACTTTTTAGTATTTCCCTTGCATGACCATGCAGTTAATAGTATGGAGGTAAACAGGCTCACCTGCACACATGAGCATTTGCACACACTACATAAAAAACCCTCAGAAACCTGCACTGCTTTGACGGTTATTTATGGCTTTACGGTGAAGGCCCAGGACACTGAACGTGTTCAGAGACATGTGAACTACAGTAAGTGGCTTTGAAATCCATAGTGGCACAGTATTAAAGAATCTCTCCTATTAGTGAGCTGGCAAATGCTCACTGGAATGGAGACAGCTTACATGAATCACGGCAGTTATTCATTGTGCGTGCATCTGTGTGTATGTGTCATACACACATACGTGTGAATGTATTTGTGTTTGTGTCTGTGTCTAGTTCAGAAAGCCCTTTTAAAAGGGAATCTAGGAGGATGGAAGAAAGGAATGAAGAAAAAGGCATTACTCTTGAGGTAGCAACACAGGAGCAGATCTACAAAACTATTAATCTCTCCCTCTCCCTCTGCTCCCCTTAGCCGCCTCTTTCTATCTCTACCCTCTTTCTCCTCCTGCCTCTCTTCTTCTCCTATCTCCTCTTTTTCTCCAGAGCCCTCCTCTGCATTTATTTCATTAATCCAACTCTCCTATCCCTTTCCCTCTCTCATAGTTACTCCATCTATTTCTTTCACTTTACATCTCCTAACTCTGCTTTGCCCTCTCTCCTATGCACTCCCCCCACCCTTTATCACTCTTTGTCTCCATCATGACTTGCCTCAGTCATTCCCTCCCTCTCTTCCACCCTCCATGTCCATATTTCACAGTTTCCCTCCTCCTTTTGACCTCATCTCCTCTTTGTTTAATCTTTGTTTTTCTCAATCTTTTACTCTCTTATTCTCTGTCTCTCTGGCACTTTCGATCTCTTGCTCTTTTACCTTCTCTCTTTTCCTGTCTGTCTCTATATCCTTTTCCTCTCAAGTCTCTCATCCTTTCTCTCTTTCTCTCTCTCACTCTCTCTCTGTGCTGCTCTAACCCACTTCTGCACTGCCACTCTGCTGCATGTTGCAGAGATTCCGACCTCAGTCTTGTATGTGGTCAGGTTTTCAAAGCCACAGTTGCCACCACAAGTTGAAATAAACACACTGACACACACATTAACTTGGTCCCAAACTCACACAATCATACACATGCTTTTAGCAGTTGCAGCTGCAGTGGTTCTGGCTCAGTGGCTGAGGCTGCATGGGGGTTCCTTTGTGGGTGAGGAGCTCTACTGCAGCGACTCGCTCTTCATCTTTTTTCCCACTCCTCTTCTTTGTGCCTTTCTCTGCACCCAACCTTCCTCACCCCCCTCTTCTGTTTTCATTGCCTTATATGCCCCCACCTCTATCCATTCCTCCCCACTACTTTTCCATACCCCTTTATTATCAACCTCTTTCTGTTTTTCACTGTACTGCAGCTGTCCTCTCCCATGGCAAGCATCTTGCAACCCTCACACCCTACATCCTCTTGAGTACCCCTCCCACCACCACCACCACTTCCCCCACACCAAGGACCATACCCACGCTCGGTCCCATTGTCTGCAGAAAAGAGCACACCCCCTTATTATTCTCACTTTGCACCGCCACCCATTGTCACGAATGTGAGTCCACACACTCGCATTCATCCTCATCACCTCCCTTTCCCGCATCAATACTTACACCTCCCCTGGCTTCATATGCACACGCACACATACACATACACACACGCGCATGCACACGTATCATCACACAAGGACATGTTCTCTCCACCCCTTCTAGTTTGGCTACACACCATACTTTTTCTCGGGCCAACAGTTACACTGCATCTCCAGTGATGCAGCCATGTGCTGATGTATTCCTCCACTGCTTCTTTCTTATCTCCCAAAAGACTTTTTTTTTACCTTCACACCCTTTTCCACCATGTTCCCCCTGACCACTTTCACCTTCTTGTCTTCTTTCATTTCATTCACCCATTCTTTCTGCCTCCCCAAGAAGAGAAAATACCCCCCCTCCCTTATAGTCTCTTTCATGACCTCTTTAATCCACTTTGTCTATACCCATGAATATCTTACTCTAGCCATACCTCACCCCAGACACATCAGCCTAAACACAATAGTATCAGATTAATAAGACATCTTTTTCTGTAATACTCTTTTCTTTAAAAAAAAAAAAATAACAGAGTATTTCATATTAACATACCAATGATTTTCTTCCAACATAATCTTCTCAACCACTGCAGACCCCCAAAGGCTAATGCTTCAGATCACTTTTCTTTTTATCAGCAAAAATATATCCAGTTATTTTCACTTTAAGAGTTTGATTTTATCCTATTTTATTTATTTTCATAACCAATAAATCCTTTCCTGGAAACATTCAAGAAACACAAACTGCTCCTGTTTTCACTGAATCATCCTGTCTATTATTTTTGGTGGGATATATGAGATATGAGAGATATGTAAACATTTAATATGGACAGTAAATGAATAGATATAGGATAATCATGTAAATTTTGAATAAGAGCACATGTAGGGCCAAAGTCAAAGTTCAAATCAACACCAGCCATTTATTCTACTGAAGAACCTTGAAGCAAGACACTGACCTGCTTCCTGCTCACTTCTTGTTAGTTGCTTTGAGACAGAATTGGAATTTATAGAAACTTTTAAGAATATGACTAGTCTCACATTTCCTTTAAATTGAGAAAAATCCTTGAAAAACGTAAAGAAAATTAGAAAGTCTGTATATTTTTTTCTGTTTCTTTTTCTCCCTCCACAGAAACTGTTTGTCCCTATGTTGTACCATCTTTTCCTCTTCTCTTGCCCATCTCCTTATTCTCTTTGTCTCCCACTGTCTATTTTCCCTCCTCCTCCCCCTCTATGCTTCCACCAGATACACAGACTTCCTTTACCTCTGCAAGTGTTACATTATTAATTGGCCTGCATTGGCCATACTGGTGAAAAAAAGCACTCATAGTCACACAGACACAAAATCCACACAAAGCATGCACACATTGTCATAAATGCACTTGCCTGGCATGACACAGGCACTCACTTGTTGTGAATGTGTACTTTTTTCCAAACATGTTTTTATTGTTGTTTTTGTTGTTTTGTAGTCTGTTCACCATGCATATATTCTGTCTGATCTC
>VUQH01041778.1:0-10457 GCA_015106775.1 Etroplus canarensis | reverse complement strand
AGGGAAAACAGACAGGTCAATAATAAAAAAAAAAAAAAAAAACAGCAAAAAAACATCAACTGTAATTTCATATCAGAGACAACAGAAGCGTGAATGTTACTAAAGTTCAAACTCAAGCTATTTGTTTATGCTTGATAGTGAGGCTTCTGGCTCAGTGAGTCCTTTAGACACAGCTACTTTTGTGTGGTGGTTTTATTTTTTCAGGTTCCTCCTTGTACTGTCTTCCACTGCAGTGTTGCTTCAGTTCTATCCACTCTCCAACTTATTTTCCCCAATTTTAATCAAGTGTCCTTATGCCATGGAATCATTGCAAATACAAATTGGTTCATAAATGACTTTTCTGATTAAATAAAGGTTAGCCGTGGTTTCACGTTTTCCTGTCTACTCTCCCACACTGATTGCAATAATCAAATGCTGTCCCACAAAATGCTGATGGCCCTGCTGTAAAATTCCACACAGCAAATCAATAGCGACCTTTTCAGACAATTTTATATGACCTTCTAGTAAGTGCTATATGACCTTTTCAAGCCGTGTGTTGTTGCGTTCTTCTGTTCCTTTTGTGTTCTGTTTCTACTGGAAAAAAAACTTTATTGGGATGTTTTTCATTATTTTCATTACAAGAAAATCCTTTCTTTGACTGTGGTATATGAAATATAAACTGCCTGCAAAAGCATTTTCAGGATTTAAAAAGACACAGATTCTCTTAGAGTGAGTCAGTGTGTTGGTTAAGACACAACGGGCAGTTGGGAATGTGCTTACCTGAGACTGTAGAGCACATTGCCATCAGGATAAACCCTCAGCATGACATTGTCAGTTGTGGTGTCGTGGATGAAAGAGCGCTTAGAGTGAACAAAGAACATGTCAGGAACCCAAATTTTTTTCACCAGGCGACTGTCGAAGGTCATGCTCTGGTTGTTTGTGCTTGGAAACGAAAGTCTCTCATCCTTCCAGTAGTGACGCAGGTACAATGTCATGGTAAAATCCTAGAGAGGGAAAAAAGAAACTAGAGTGATGCAAACAGGTGAAAGTACTTGAATCCTTACAAGGTATAAAGTTCAAATATAATTATATAAGTACTATAGTATAAGGAAAAATCCAGCATCCTTAATTCCTCCTGTGTACCCTATGAATGGTAAGTAGTGATATGATTTGATTGATAATACTGAAAATTAGTGTGCTGGGCACTCAGGGGCATATTCAGGATTTTTTATTTTGAAGGAAATCAGCATTGAACATCAGCATAGAAAACACTGGGTACGATTTTCAGGCTCCTGTGCAAGCTTGTGCCCTTGTGAAATGGTACTGCACAAGATTTTAAACAAATATTTTTTGAAGTATAAAAAATAGGGCTGTCAAAATTAAGGCATTAATCTAAATTAATCAATTTGTATGATTAATTTGATTAATATTTTTAACGCCGTTAATGCTTGCACAGAGCATAATGACTCAAAATCCCACAATTCCACTCAATGGTGAAGACTGGTGCTCCAACACTATCTGGCGGCAGAACCAGCTCGATCAAGATGAATCACATTGGATTATAGTACAGTACAGTTTGAGTACCAAAAAAAATAAAACAAGACAGAACAACTGTCCGAAATAAACTTGCAAACCATGCAGAAAGGAGTTTTTGTTTCACCAAAGCATAAAGTACTACATCAGTGCGAAGCTTTGGCAGTCCTAATACTAATAATAATACTAATAAAACTAGTAATATTACTAATAACACTAGTATTAATAATAGTACTAGTGTTAAAGTACCTAAAGTAAACATACTCATTTAGAATCACACACATATACATTATATTACTGGATCATGTATATTGTTGTGTATTGATGTTCATATTACTCTAATGTCACAGATGTTGATTAATTGTATTGCTGTTAGCTTGATGTATAATAATGCATTTTATCTGCAAAATAAAAAGTAACTCAAGCTTTAAAATAAATAGAATTGAGCACAAAGCACAATATTTGCATCCAAAATCTAAACGCGGAGGAAGATAACATAAATATTTAAAGTACAAGTACATTAAACCTGAGCACTTGAGTACATGTGCTAAGTTATATTACAACCACTCCAATCCATGCTCTCATCCAATGGGGTTGAGCACTGTAAGAGTAAGAGTAAGAGTACTCTGGTCCAATGGTATTTATTTATTTTTTTCAATTATGTATTTATGGGGGCACCCTATGCCCCTTCTGCATACTTTCTAGATATGCCACTACTTAATATACAGTTTAAGTGTTTTAGTCCAGTCATTCCCAACTTAGAAGTCACAAGTCAATCTGTGGGATTGTGAGAGGATTAGTGGGAGAGCAAAGAAGAATACAGTTGTGATACATAAATACATACATCTGGATTATATTTTTTCCAGTCATTTTCCATTTTTGTCCACTATTTGATCATTTGACCTAATTGTGGTTTGAAGAGTTTCTTCAGGTTCAATTTCGGTAATGTTTAAAATACTAGAAACTCATCTATGTTCATACATACTGAGACATGTGACGATAAAAGCGATGCATTAATGAGTTAAAATGTGAATAATAAAAAAACCTGGTCTCTCCTGGAGCTCCATTATATCTTCTCACATTTCACCTACCTCAAACACTGTAAACCTATATCACCATAAACTAAATTAGGAAATGTCAAGTTAATGAGTTATTAAGCCATATGCCTATATATTTGAACAGAAAAATTATTCTAAAAAAGAAGAAGAAGAATGAATTGTAGAGGATCTGTGTATCAGAATGCTACAATGTTATGTTATTCTTTCTGTAACTTTATAAATGATAATTAAAGATAACAGTATTCTTTGTCTTGGCTATATGTCATACCAGTGTGTTATAAACACTTTGCTCCCCACCACAATCTATGGCAAGTTAGCCCCACCCTGCTAAAGCTGACAAAACTGGCATATAAACTGTTGGTCGTCCAATTCAGAGTTTTTGAGAATTTAATTGGATTAACGGTTGTTTAAATCTGGAAATGCTCAGCCATGGCATAAACTGCTTTCTTAATGCAAGAAAACATTAGCATATAAGAAGACACTATATGAATATGCTAACTAGATTAAAAACATTTAAACCATCTGAGATGTTTAGAGGACAAAAGTGCAACATTTTCCTTTGAAATAAAGTGAACAAGAAACAGAAAGCAGCAAAAACATAAATACTCAAAGTACCTTACCACAGTCAGCACTATACTTTAGTAAATGTATTTCATTGTAGTGTCCTTCAACTTGAAAAAAATGATTTACAAAAATAATTTCATACTCACCATGTCCACCTCTGAGATGGTATCCAGACTTTCAACCTGAACATCCACGCCGACAGGAATTGGGGGACCTGAGAGAAAATGTATTAGCACTAATATTATTTTTGTGCATGTATGCAGGTATAGAGTACTAAATATAAGCGAGAAAACTTTTTTAAAAAAAATGTATAAAATAGATTAAATACACTGATTTAAATAAGTTTCCATTCACAGTGTAGAAGCTGATTTTATGCTTGCTATGACTGTCACTGTAGGTAGAGCAGTCTACTACAGAGACTGTTTTTTTTCTTGTAGAAAGCAGGCTTCTAAAAACAACCATGAATCACACATATAGATAAACTGCTTGTGACGCAATGGTTACGGTTTGGCTCAGACTCTTTTTTTGACCTATTTCAGCTCTTCTACTCTGCATCATCATCCTCCACCAGTACACAGATACAATGAGGTCATAATAACGGATCAAAGTCGATCCAGTGGTGGATGAAATGCAGCTTCCAGAGGTACCTGGTGGTTAAAATCGGACACCGCCAAAGGATTCTGCAAAGGGTCATCTGGTGTGTTTTCAGCAGCAGATTGTCGTGTGATTAAAAGTGGTCTGATAAAAACTGCACGTGGCTGATTTTTTTATTTATTTACCTTTTAGGTTAAATGGAGCACTCATGTTATCTCAAAAGATAAAACCAAAAACAAGCGCTAAAAAGATATACAGAATATTATTACTCATTGTACATTCTGAAACAAAAGCCTGCGTGCTTTTATCTCAACATAATCCTAAAGAAAGCTGACATCAAATCCCTCTAACATACAGAAAAGGAAAATATATGTATTAACACCTTAGGCAAGCTTAAAAATTACAAATGGTAGAAAACGTGTTTTATTAAAAAAATTTAATGAAAGCTTCTGACCTCCAAATGCTGGCCTCATGGTGAAATCATGGTCGTCTATTCTCAGGAGCTGCTCAGATTTTGTCATTGGAGATTTTGTCATGTCTGGACTTCTTTTATAAATTGGGCTGTAAAAAAAACACATGCTTACAGTTTTTAATGTCAAATATTACCTGGAAAGGAATCTTGTCTTTAAGATTTTTAGAACTTACCTTCCAGATTTGTGGCCTCCTCCCCCATCCATTCTGGTGTCTCTTCGCAATCTGTTAATTAAAACAATGATTAATAAAAGAAAACGGATATATAAATGAGAACAGCTTACAACAATATCTTGAAACACAGTCTTCAGATATAACTTCAGTTATTTGAGTGCCCTTTTAGTGAATGTGATGGTTAAAGGCATGCGTGTTGTAGCTAATTACCAGACAAACTGTTCTGCATACTGAATATCAAGAGCCTGACAAGCTGCATTTGTCAGTGTTAAGAAAAAGGGAACCCTGGTTATATTTTTCAAGGTAAATGTTTGATCCAGCTGCTTAGACATGTGGAATTTTCTTTTTTCTATAATATGTAATGATAAATGAATAGATGCAACAAAGGGTTTTTGATTGCAAGTTGACAAGAAATTTAAAAAATTATTCAGTTGATAATGTAAATAATATGTAGCCGCTACTGATGTTAATTCCCAGCCTGAATCTATATTGCTTTTATATTTTGCTTTTTTCTCTCTTCCTAAGGAGATGGAGTGCAACCAGTTACACATCATCGCACAGATTTCGTCCATTACATGAAGACAAAAGAGCTTTTTCCCCCCATCGCTTCCAATTAAGAGCCAGCCAGCTCTTTTCTGGCGCCACTTTTCAAGAGGGCCATCTCCGTATAGATGTCTTTGAGGCAGAATATTCAGGCCGCACACAGACAGAGAGGAAGCAAGAGAGAGAGAATGATGAATTCCAAAAACCCTAAAATGGATTAATAGAGTAGAGCATGCTGTGACAGACAGAGCCAAATCCCTGTGACAACTACAGACATGCATTAAGGAAATACCACATAAGAAGACAGGGAGAGCTGAAGGGACAAAGCAGAATCAGAACAGGAGAAAAATGAAACAGTGAGAAGGGTTTCACTAGCTGCTGGCTGCAGTGTTTTGATGGGCAATGGGTGCTAGGCCTCCTCGTCTGCTTCTATCCAGCAGCTGGTTCCTAATCCTCTTGGCAGAAATGCCTCTCCAATCCTTTCTCTGCCTGCCTACGCCACACAGCCTGTCTGCACACTACTCTGCTCTATGGCCCCACATTGTTTTTTGCCGTTTTCTGTAGCCGCAAGCAGCACGCGTACGTCGCTGCTAGGGTTGTATCGGGGTTAATGGGCCATATTTCTGTGGAGGTCATTCTGGACATATTAGTGTATGTTACCCTACAAAGGCAGAGAGGACACTGAAACAGTTAAGTTAGGAAAAAAGCATTTAAAGTTTACTAATAGACAGATATCTATGAGAAATGTTTCTATATTTCAAAATAATTGCACTTTATTTGGTTTCCACTCAACTTTTGACAGTAATTTCTTTGAAAAAAAAAGCAGCTTTAATCACTGAAAGTCATTTTTATCTCACCAGCTAGTTTGCTTTAGGTGTGTAGTTGGCTAATAGTTTGGTTTGATATGACATGCATTTCCAAAGTATAAAGAAAACTAGTGAATTTTAGGTTTTAACTAAGCATGTAGTTACGCAATTTTGGCTTTGTATGACAATGAGTGACTCTTTTTTTTTTTCATTAAACGCTGTTTTTCCTGTTGCAGAAATCATCCAGAGACCATTCCAAATTATCCTTTAAACCTTTTGAAGGGTTTTCTCAGATGTTTTCTTATGTGGGACTCTGCTGTCCTACAAAAATTCCCCTCCCAGCTCTTTCTCCTTCAGGCAGCAAGTGAAGAAACTAATATAGTTAACACTCCCCCACAACCCACGCCAGCAGTGCACAGACGCTTTAGCAATTTCACACTCAGGAGAGGAGGAGTGGAGCGATGAGAAACAGAGAGGGAGAGGGTTTGATTTCTAAATATGCGTATGAGATTCCCCCCCGTGCTAGAAGAGGAATGAAAGATTTACATTTGATTTGTATTCACAGACTGTGCATGTCAGCAGAGAGAAGACTGATGTGAGAAGACTTTTAACGAGTTAGGGCAAAAACACCCAGCAAACAGTGAAACACAGATGTGATAAGAAGACGACACTGGTACTGAAAGATTACACAGCGGCTTTGAGCCACTTGTGCTTTCTGTCTTTTCCAGATTTGCCACAGACGATTACGATTGGGCTCCTCTTGTACTTAATGAACTTCTTAATTATCTGGGGGCTCAGATGATCACTTTAAATGACTGTAATTTCATGGTGGATTGTTTACATCTAAAAAGTCAGCAGATGCCCCCTTGAATAGGATCCCGCTTGCTTTGTTATAATGTACCTAACAACCAGTAGGTATACACAATGTTAAGCATGTTTATTTCACTCAGTCATAATGGAGAGCAGATTGCTGCTTGACATTGCCTCTGATTTATAAATAACACCAGCTATAGCATGAAAATCAATACTGTATCTAAAGGCAGGGGGATTATGACTTGACAGGCTTTGTTGAAATTATTAAGTGCAAATCTTTCAAAGCTGATAACGTACAGTACTGTACTTTGCCTGCTTGGTTAAATCTTATCTTTACCAGAGATAAAGGCAAATACAGTTTTCAATTGAGGCTGTAGGCTACAACTGAACTCTGAGTTCATATTTCTTTATTTGTACATATACACTGGAAAAGAGTCCAATCTGCAATCGTTTCATTTATAGAAATGACACTAATGTCAGGGTTGTGCATTGATCAGAGTGTTGCTTTCATCAGGTTTTAAAGCAATCTGAAAGCGTTCAATTAACTTTGGAGAGGAGCTGAAAGAACGACTTAATCAACTGACAGAATTAATCAACAACTATTTCAATAATCGGCAATTAATCTGAGCGATTTCTTTATTTAAAAAAAGGCCCATTTACGTAGCTTCTCAAATGTTACAAGTTGCTGTGTTTCTTTTTTCTGATGAAATGGCAACAACTGTCTTTTTTTTTAAATTTTGGACTGGCCTTGTGGAAGTTGTGAGAGGTGTTTTTTCATAATTTAAACAGACCTGGTGACACCTGACTGGTGAATTCAGAGGCAGCTGATTGTTCACAACAGGTGGAAGAAGCCACATGAAGATGCTACATAAGAACTGGCTTTATTAAAGATAACCCCACTCCACTCATTTTTTCCTGGAAATGTAAACCATTAGCGTTTCAATTTCCCAGACATATTCAGGTGATTTACAGTTTCGATATAAGCAATCATTACTTGCTTCCATTTGAAATTAATCAGTGAAGAGATGGTCAAATTTGGGATTTTCAATGTGAGTCCAAGTCGGAGATGCTTTATTTGTTTCCTAGCAGTGACCTTTCTTTACCTTCAGTTTTTTCTGGCTGCAGGTCTCCATTTGCATAGTGATAAAACATTAAATATTCTACCTGAAGCTAAAACACTAATCAGGTATTTGACTGACAGAGAAAATAATCTGCAAGTATTTTTCAGAATTGATTCTCTTCTAGATCATTCTTTAAAGCAGAATGCCAAACAATACTGACTTCAGCTTCGAATAATTTTTACTTTCAGCCTTATTTCTCCATACCATGACTGAATGTTGTATCATTTCTGGCACTTATGCAAAATTTAGACATTCTGCTTTTTAAATTCCTGACATCAGCTTGAAAATTATTTTAAAAGATTAAATTACCAATTTTGATTTTTTTTTTAATTTTGATTTTTTTGCAGTGTTAATGTCACCTTCCTTCAGCAAACCAAAACAGTGCCTGCTATTTAAATCACTTCCGATGTCAGAGCCAGTTCAATCAATAACATGAAGGAATGAGGCTGCTTTAATAGTTGCCGCATCTAGTTCAGCCCTGAACAAAAAAACAGGCTAATCCAATGGAAGCATTAACAAGGCAGCAATTAGCCTAAATAGTCACCTGAAAATGACATTGACTACAACTCCTGCAGGCAGGCAACACGGTCATTAACTGGCCTGCAGCAGTTGTGGGGCAAGAGAACACAGCCTTCACCAGCAATACATAAATAGATGTGAGGATTTAGGTCTCCCTCTCTATCCACTCTCCAATCTGCTGTCTGAAAAAGTCTGTTTTCTGAGGGGAGGGGGCGCAGGTGACACAGGAAACAGTGGACAGCACTGTTTATACCTAAGAAAACATCTACTAGACTAAAATAAATTTCTGAGGGGAAAATAAACAATTTTAACATAAGTTCTTGTTCAGATTTTGCATTAAAAGCTTAATTTACATCCTGCTAAGACAATAAAAAAGCAACACACACACACACAAAAAAAAACAACCCAAAAACAAACAAACATACACTGTACATTTATCTCTTTGTTGCTTTTACCTGCTTTGTTTATAGGTTTCCAGCTTATGACCTCTCGACTGAACCATCTTCCCAGCTGCGCCCGCGAGCCAAACACAGAGGAGCACAAGTACCGCATCCACCTGCATGGTTCACATTCCCCAGAGGACGGACCTCTCCTGTCAGTCAGAATCCACTCCCCTCCAGGGTTCGGAGCCCTCTGCCTTCCTCACTCATTCCCTCCTCCGGAGCCTGAGCCGATAAGAAGGAGGAAAAAACAGCAACAGCAGCAGCGCACTGGGCTATTCTGCGGCCTGAGTGGAAAACATCCTACGGTGCTTAATCTGCACAGTGGGAAAAGCAATTTTGACTAAACCCATAAATCCTTGAGCGTCAGATGGTACAGATTTGATCCCTCCAGCGGCGGATGTGCCTGCCTCTCTGTGCTCTGCTGCTCTCAGTTGTTCTGCACTCTTGATGTGCTCCACTCCACTTTGCGCCGCCCAGAAATACCAGTTCTCACAGTGATGCAGCATGCTCGTTTGTAAAGTCAACTGTATAGAGATACAGATGCACAGAAGCTGACATGAAGCTCAGTGGCTTCCCAGCTTCCAGCAGGCAAAGATGCATTTCTTTCTTTTTTTTAAATTTTTGTTGCAGGATTTAGTGAGGTTTTCTGACGGGTGAGTGATTTTTCTGCTGCCTGCTGTGGTGTTTCTCAGTTTTTTTTTTGTTTTTTTTTTCTCTCAGGAGACCCAGATCCCCAAAAGTAACTACACAGGTAGATGTCTTGGCAGATACAGCAGTAATAAGGCCACCTCAATATCTCAACAAGAAACCTTTAAATCCACATCCTTCGGGTGATACATAATACAGAACATAATATGCCAATGCAGTTCATGGCATTTTAATATTTACTGTATTCCTGATCAACGATTTGGTCCTATATTCACACTCATACTCACTCATTCTGTATATTTAACTTGCAACTGCCCTAATTCTAGAATACTGTGTATTGGGTTTATATGTTTATAGATACACTACCAGTCAAAAGTTTGGACACACCTTCTCATTTGATGTTTTTTCTTTATTTTCGCGACTATTTCATTCAATTCAATTCTTTTTATATAGCGCCAATTCACAGCAAAAGTTGCCTCAAGGCGCTTCACACTGTAAGGTAAAGATACTACATTGTTAAAGAGAAAACCCCAGCAATCAGACGATCCCCTATGAGCAAGCACTCGGCCATCAAGAGATGGAAAAACTCCCTTTTAGCAGGAAGAAACATCCGGCTCTTTACTTAGCTGATTGGTTCTTGCCATAATATGAATTCTAAAAGTTGTCAAATACGGCTGTCAGCTGTGTGCCAACCTGACTTCTGCACAACACAACTGATGGTCCCAACCCATTAAGACAAGAAATTCCACAAATGAACCCTGACAAGGCACACCTGTGAAGTGAAAACTATTTCAGGTGACTACCTCATGAAGCTCATCGAGAGAATGCCAAGAGTTGCACAGCAGTAATCAAAGCAAAGGGTGGCTATTTTGAAGAATCAAAAATATAAAATATGTTTTGAGTTATTTTACACCTTTTTTCTTCCCTGCATAATTACATATGTGTTCATTCATAGTTTTGATGGCTTCAGTGAGAATCTACCATGTAAATAGTCATGAAAATAAAGAAAAAGCATTAAATGAGAAGGTGTGTCCAAACTTTTGACTGGTAGTGTGTGTGTACATATATATCTATATTGTCAGGACCACTGCCATACGGTACTCAGCCTCCTCACCCCTCCCTTGCAATCAGCATCATGGCAGTCACCTGGGGCAGTGGCCGGACACACCTGTACCACGTTCCTCGTCTCCT
>VUQH01041777.1:5579-19952 GCA_015106775.1 Etroplus canarensis | reverse complement strand
CTGCATGTCCTCCTTCACTACATCCATGAACTTTCTCTGTGGTCTTACTCTTCTCCTCCTGCCTGGCAGCTCCATCCTCAACATCCTTTGTCCAATATATCCACTATCCCTCCTCTGCACATGTCCAAACCATCTCAGCCTTGCCGCTCAGACTTTGTCTCCAAACTTCTCAACTTGAACTGTCCCTCTGATGTACTCATTTCCAATCCTGTCCACCCTGGTCACTCCCAGGGAAAATCTCAACATCTTCAATTCTGCCACTTCCAGCGCTGTGCTGAGAGCTGCTATTTAATGATATCTAATCTACTAAAAAAATCACCAAATGGTTTTCACTATTCGTGTCTGTTGGTGTCCTTTCATCACAAAATATTTGAAATGTAAATGATTTAGCATGCCTTTGGGTGACTTAACTCTTCGGTGATTTTTGTCGTTATCTTGCTTATCCATTATAAAAATTAACTTTGATTCTGAAATACTGCAATAGTGGCTTCTGAAGCAGTAATTCATTACAGCAGTTAGGTGTATTTTCACAGGACAGATCACTTACAGCCAAAATCTGTGCTGAAATGATGGAAAATAAAGTGCATTTCATTGTTTAATATTACTGCATTTAATTTCCTATCAATGTAAATTTGTTTTACAGATGTTTAAAAGTTTAATTTTTGTTTATTCCTTTTCTTTTCAAATAAATCCCTTTTCCACCACTTATAAGTGTGCTGTTATCCTTTTTTGCATAGAAGGTCAAACAGAACATTTTTGCCAGAATTGTGCTCTCATAAAACATGCTTGTAGCTAATAAACACAAGCCACAGTCCATATAGATGATAGATTATTTTAACATTTGATCTAAAGGAGTGCTGTATTTCTGTGGGACTGATGACTTTATTATTTTAATATGCTGTGGTGCGTGCCGCGTGCCTTCCAGCTACATTTTTAAATAGAATTTGGAAATGGTACAGGTGTCACAAATACTGTCCATATAAAATGCATTAATATTTAAACTTTAAGAAATCTAGATGTTAAAGGCTTTCATTTTACACAACATAAAACTTGTTTTGATCAAAGCTATATTTATGAGCCGTTAACACAGGAAACATTTGCTGTGACAGCAGAAAAAAGAACAGGTTTAAATAATAAATCAGCTTGCTGCTTCATTTTCGAGGTGTTGGTATTGTGCATGTTGGCTCAGGGTCACTGTTGTGTGGATTTGAACAAAACTATGTAATGTTTCTAGGAAAACTTGTGATTTTTCCTATGACAAGTCAATGTCTGCTGTGTGATAAGGTAAGATGATCAGAGCATGCATGAAAAGACTGGACTGTTAGACTAATAAATCTTTATTCTTAATAAAATAATTTATGAGGGTCAGAATGGTCACAGCATAACACACGGGCCTCCTCAGCAGCTTCACAAACTGACTAACATGAGAAGCATGACCTGAAGTGACATCGTGTGCATCATCACAACATCTCCACTGGCTTGACTTTACTGAAACACTTCTGTTGGCATGTCCTAGATGGGATATATACACATTTATGAAGAGGTCATTAACCCAGGTCAAGGTTACCTACCCACTTTCCCTGGGCATATGTGGTACATGCCCACACTGTAATTCACCAAGATGTTAACAATGAATCACAGAAAATAAGACTTAAACAAAGTGAAGGGTTTCCTTAAGAACTTTTTGATTATAAAGTTTAGTATGTGAACTTCTTGATCTCATCATACAGCACCAACACAAAGGCACCACCCATGCCTCTGATCACATTGGACCAGGCACCTTTGAAGAAGGCTTTTGGTCCCTCATCCTTAAGGATCTTCCTCCAGCAGTCAATTGTGCCCTTGTACATGATGTCAGCTTTGGGAAAAAAAAGGATACAAACAGTGATGCATGAGGACAATACATGCATGCATAACAGTACATAACTGCAAAAAAAAAATTCCCAAGCCTAAGTAAGGTTTACCTCCTTTACGTCCAGACTGCATCATCATACGACGTCTGACTGTGTCGAAGGGGTATGAGACAAGCCCAGCTGCAGCAGTGACAGTTTGGGCGATCATCCAGCTGACGACGATGTGTGTGTTCTTGGGATCTGGCAGCATACCTATATGTAGGACAATTTAAGTCACCCGCTATGCACGACAAAATACAAATGTGTATTGTTGACAACACATATTATGCGCACCTTTAGCTGTGTCAAAGCATCCGAAGTAGGCCGCTCTGTAAATGATAATACCCTGCACTGACACGTTGAATCCAAGGTAAAGACCCCTGATGCCATCGGTTTTGAAGATCTTGGCAATACAGTTTCCAAGACCAGTGAACTCTCTCTCTGCTAGGCCCTTGCCGATGTCAGCAGCGAGTCGCGTTCTGGCAAAGTCGAGAGGATACACGAAACAGAGGGAAGTCGCACCAGCGGCACCGCCAGATGCCAGATTGCCAGCAAAGTAACGCCAGAATTGTTTTTTTTGATCCACACCACCGAGGAAGATCTTCTTGTACTTGTCTTTGAAGGCAAAGTTGAGGGCTTGGGTGGGGAAGTAACGGATGACATTGGCCAGGTTGCCTCTCCAGAAGGATATGAAGCCCTGTTCCTTTGGGATTCTAACAACACAGTCAATGATTCCCTTGTACTGTGTTTCTGCTGTGATCTGCTTGCTGGCATGCTGGACCTGCGGACAAAGCGTAAAAGTTTAATACTGGAGACCTGCGAGCCACAATCACCCCTAAATGTAAAACACTATGGAAAAAAAACACAATGCCAATGACCATTTTCTCTTAACAAAACAGTATATAGCATTTTTGTCTAATTTTATTAATTTGTTACTGATAACATTTTATAATCATCTTAGGCAGTGTTTAAAATTCTCTGGACAGGCATTACGCAGTTGTAGACCCAGCAGTCTTCTGTCACTTGAGACTCCACTGTGTATTAGATTACACACTTCAAGTTAAATTTAGCACTCTACTTTCACTAAATATTACAGCGTCCATCTGTGATAATGAAAGATTAATAAATTTAATAAAAGCACAAACAGAATAATAAACTAGCTTTATGGTCCTTTTATTTTAGCGCATATTTGGACGGCCTGTCACCGTGGCTGTCATACCAGTAATTCTGCACACTCCCGTGCGTAAAACCGTTTCCACACGAATCCATGACCTCTCACGTGCCCACTGGCATTACGCACAAGACCAGATGAACCCGAGTCAACACCCAGCCGCCCTCCTCTTCTTTGAAAACAATCCCAGCTTTACAATTTTAGGTTTGGTTTATGGCGGAAACCCAACAGTTACGCACACTTTACGCACAGATGAGCAGATGCGCGACCGCGCGATAGTCAACAATTGGCTCAGTCATTTTACCTGCAGCAACAACTTGACTCTCTCAATGGGAGCGACAGCTGTTTTGGAGATGGCAGCGGCAATGCCACCGGCCAAAAAGTCTTTCATGAAACTAATCACCGCGTCCGACATGGCTGGTTGTTTCTTGCGCGGATCTGAGACTCTTGACTGTCCTAAACGTCACCAAGGTCCTCCAGGAAACCCTACGCCCCTCTAAGTGGACGAGGCACCCCCATGTGCCCTAATATATTGGGGTCAATTATCGCGAGAATTTTGAGTGATTGATTTGCAGTTTGTCGAACAGATAAACGAGTTTAAATAAATTTCCGAGGTTAGGGTTCAACTCGTGCGCCATCTTTCAGAAATCAAGAGTGGGCCAAGCCGGGGACGTTTAAAGGACACAATGTGTGTCATTTGATAATTATTAAAAGTCAGATGTCGCCAAGCCTTATCATGAAGAGGTCCTTTAGCAAAAGTCCAACTAGTGACCAGCTTTTGCAGTCAGGCTATGCACACTGATTTTCCAGACACCAGAAAAAATCTCTGTTCAGTATACCTTAAGCAGAGTGATATTAAGAATAACAAATACATTTCACAATGTACTAAATGTGTATCTTGACTTCAACCCCAGTAAGAGCTTTACAAAGCTCTATGCACACTGATTGTTTTCATATAGTGATTTTAATGCATATCTAATTTTGGCTACTAAAGCCAGGCAAAACCTAAAGCAATGTTAAAGAGAAGTTATTTCAAAAAGGTTATCTATCTATCTATCTATCTATCTATCTATCTATCTATCTATGAATGCAATCTGTTCTGGGCCAAAGGTCATGGAACACATGCCCTTGAATCACCACCCATACAGCTCTTATTTAAATGATCTGAAGCTTTCCTCTCACTGCTTTTGTGTTGCACATTCACACATTTTTTTACATAATTAATTTGAAAGTAACATGTCAGTAGAAGTCCAGCAACGTCAGGCAGCACACTGCAGAGCCACTCACATAGTCCAGCTCCATATATGTCTCCCATCTTTACTCTAACCACAGAGAAATTTAGCTCTGTGTTGAGCACCACATGCCAAAAAGCAGAAACATTGTTTTAGGTAATGCTGTTGTGCACTTTTGTATCTGAAATCTTACTCTGGGTGACCTGACACTTAGCACAAGATATGATGTGAAATAACCTTTATGGTTCAGACTGCTGAACTGGCTGACTTGCTGATTTCAGGAGTTGCTTGACAAAAGCATAACCAAGCAGAGTTCCATGTCCTAAAGCTTTCCAAAGCAGTCCCAGTGATATATTTACCAAAAAGTACTACATTCTGTTGACTGTCATAAATGCATGGAATATGGCAATATAAAAAATCTCATGCCTTTAAAAATTAACATATTATGTTAGGCCTGTATGTCTCAGAATTAGTCCTAATTAAATTCAATCTAATTTTATTTTATTTACATATCACTAGTTTATGCTGAAAGTGATTTCAAGGCATTACAAAGACCCTAAAGCATGACAAATAGAAACCCAATGATCCTCTAAGTGCAAGCACTTCGGATGATGGAGAGAAATAACTTTCTTTTAACCGGATAACATCTCTGGCAAAATCAGGAGCTAGGATGGGTGTTTGCTAGCTGTGACACGAGGGGAAAGAGAAGTAAGAAAAAAAACACAAACATTGGAGGAGAACAGAGAAAAAGTCAATGAAATACATGAGTGGCATAAAACCATATGGTATGCTTAAACAGTCTTTGTAACTCTACTAAAATGAAAATACAATAAGAAATTAACAATAAAAAGCAAGTTAGATCTTTGCCTCTATGACAGCAACTAACTACCACCTCATGGCCACTTGGTGGCGCTCCTTGACTGGGTGGATTGACAGTGATATTTCCTGTTCGAAAAATATCAGTAAGCTGCTGATAAAACTCCAAAACTGATGTTTATATTTTCACTTAGACTATCAGTAAATGTTAGATAGAGAAAGAAATACTTAAAAACAGTGTATCCAAAACCATGAAAGTTGTTATTTGTTATTGAAGGCTATCAGTTTTTAGTACAAATAAAGCTGGCTGCAATTTATTTTCTCACTGAAAAATGTATTTGTTGATCCTCTTGTTTATGGGATGGAAAATAAACTTATTATATTGTGTTTGTTAACACAGAGAGTGTAGTAGATTACATATTTGCCTCATAAGCAAAAGGCCCCTGCTTCAATTCAAGGTGAGGACACAAGCCCCTCTAACCACAGAGGGTTGCGTCAGGAAGGGCATCAGGTGTAAAAACCTGTGCCAGATTACCAATGCAGATTAATCCGCTATGGCAACCCTTTGGTGGAGAATACAAGGGAGCAACATTTAACACAAAGAATGGGTTAAATGTTTATCTGGGCGCTGCCCTGGTTTTTCTTTCCCATTCATCCGCTGCTGTTTTTTGCTGTCTGAGAGAAGTCAGTGGGTGGCACCAGAGAGCTGGATTACACACCAGAGCATCTTTAACCCCTCCAGAGTGCAAATTTTGCACTGAGTAAAACAGGTGCTTTTCCTTATTTACTTGCCACACAACAAAGAAAATAATACACCACTTTATTGGTTCCACTCCAACCAGCCAGGTCAGAGGTCAGGCTCAGCTGCAGGCCTGTGACCTTAATTCTGGTTAGAGATTCAGCATCTTGTTCACTTCAGCACTTCTGTAAGGCAGATGCTGGCTGGCACTGGGGCTTGCACCTGCTTTTAGGCAAGCAAAGGTTGGAGATTTTGCAGTTTCAAACACATGGACTCAACACTTGGTTTTCCTAATTAACATTGTTCTCCTCTAGGGCATCTTTATTCTGAGTTGTGATGGACTATGTGATTTTATGCAACACATATCATCTGTGAATAATATCTGAAGTAAATTACCTCCTGATGTCTGCAGAAGAAATTTTAACATTGTGTTTATTGCTGTCAGACCTCTCTTTGTACTCTTATTCAAATCTAATCTAGATTTGCAAAAGTCGTTGCTCAGTAACCTTGGATTTTAGTATGAAGGAGGGGTCATGAGGGTGGGGGTTGAGCTTGGATTTGCATTTTGAGTATGAAGAGCTGCAGGTGTCAGACAGTTAGCCCCCCCCAGCACACACATACACAGAGCCGTTACGCACCACTATTACACTAATACAGTCACTGATTTTATCTGTTAAGAAGCAAGGTCGTTTTTATTCTTCTGAGCCCCTATTGTCTATCTGAGGTGCAATGAGAGTGGAGATTATGAATGTCAGACAGGGTTAAAACCACTCATATGAAGGTCAGAACTCACCAGCATGGGCCCACCAGTTTCTTCTGACTCAAGGATTTAATTCAGTTTTGTCATAATCCAGTTCAACCTGTCAAAAACCTCCAATGTTGCTGTGACAGTAAATATGATACACTGTGGAGAGTAAATATTTGATTTCAATTTACAGTATTTAATGACTGCAAGAGCTGACAAGAACTCACAACATACACATAACAAATAACAGACAATAAAAAAACCAACAATAATGCTGAGAATTGCAGTATCACAGTATCATACATTGTCGGGTAAGCCTTTAATATTGCATCTTTGTTGAAACTAACAATTATATTTTTTGTATAAAAGTTAAAGTAATAGTTTTCCAGGGTGCACTTTGACCCCTCATGTGAGTAAGTAAGGAGGACTGAAAAAGACATCTTAATATAACAGGATAAAACCTCTTTAACTATGACCTAACATCTTTAAAAGATTTTTCCCTTTTCTAACAATGTTATTGAGCACTTAATATCATAAACTTGTAAAAATAGATGTATCCCCAACACACTCTGTGGCACTGAGCTCCAACAGCACTGGCTCCAACTGGTCTTTCTCACTTTGTAGAAAAGCACATTCATTTTCAATTAAAAAAAAAAACAGTTGAGTGCAGTAGTTTTCAGCAAACATTGCCTTTGTGTGTAAACATTTGTACTTTCTGCTATTAATTCAGAATCAGAATACATTATTAATCCCAGGGGGGAAATTGTATGTTATTTATTGTATTAATACATATTCACAGTTACAGGGATGATATAAGGCACGTTATATTCACTGAACTATAGAATTGCACAGAATTGTCTTTCTAAAGCTACAACACACAAACCTATAAATATGCAGACATTTGCAAGATGTTTTATTATTCCATTTCATACCTACTGTATGTGTTTTTTTGATTTATACAGTAATACTTTAGGTATTATTCTCCAATTTTGACAAAGAACAACATGGGTATGAATCAAAAACGCTCAGCTCCCTCCTAAGACAAGATCATGTTGGCAGTTTGCTTCCTCATAATGCACAGTGCAACACTCTGTTTATTACAATCCTGTGGCCTCAAATCCAGCATGAATTCTCCTCAGCAGACAGAGAGACTGAGCTCTTCGGGGCTCAGGAGATTATTTAAGAGCTTCCTCTCTTCTCTTTGGTGCCATTATTGGCTGTTGGCCTCTCTTCATAAACATTAAAGAGACTGACTGGGGACTAAATGTGTCAAAAGCATATGCATATGTTCCTGAGAGTGCATCATGCAGCTGCCATTTAACACCCACAGTCAGGGCAGTGCCCATGGCAGAGCATCCAAGGTGTGTGAACACACACACAAGCACAGCTGTGAAGAAGGAGGAGAAAGCTCCATGACCAATCAGAAGGACCTGGAGACACACAGTCAGTGGCGGGGGGCGAAGGGATGGACATGGCAGGAGTGGGGATTCAGGTTAAGAGATACTTGAGCTCAAGGAGACTGGGAGAAAGAAAAGAGGTTCATAAGAAAAAGGAATGGGGGAGAGTGGCAATATGAGAGCAAAACTGCTGCTGGGGAAAGAGAAAGAAAAGAGGAGAGTTAAAGAGTGAAAAGTCTGATGATTGGGGCTGTCACACAAATCTGAGCCCTTAGGTTCATTGTGTGTTGCTGTTTTGTTATGATAATGCCTGAGTAACAGTCGTTCATCTATGTTATTAAAGATATCTATGAAGTTGCAACAACTGGTAGATTCATTTACTGATACCAAATGACAGTAACCTAAATAACTGTGTTTGGACTGGGACTAATGCTGAGACCACATAAAGCATTAAAAGACATCACCTGGAGCTATGGGAATATTTCATTGTTATTTTCCTAATTTTCTGACATTTTATAGATACATTGGTAATTGCTAAATCAAGAAAATGTTCTGCAGATTAATCAGTATTAAAAATTATTGTAACATGCAGCCCCTGCCTTGACATTTATTAACATATGTTAATATAACAGAGTATCCAGAGCATATCTTATGATGTGCTGTTTAAAAACCACAGCACAGGGAAGAAATCGGGTCAAGGAGTTCTTACAATGAGATCTGCAGAAGATAATACAAGTATTTGCACCAAGAGCGTCAGTAAAAGATGTTTCCAGCTCTCAGGGGACTGGGGCTTGTAAACCAAAGTACTGGGACAACTGCTAGACTAATACATTGCATTACAGTGTAATTAGCCATTACACAAGCTGTATACAGCTAATATGATAGTAATGCGGTCTTAGCAACTGTTAATTTACTCATCATTCAACTGCTGTGTATTTAACTGGATCTGATTTTATGTTCTGGCATTAGGTACAGTACCTTTGTGCAGTTCCAGTTAGTTTTCCACACTACCCTTAATGTGGTATACTTTTGTGCAGATCATTCCCAGCTAGAAACCTACTCCGGGCTGCTTGAGGTGTTATAGCTACACCAAGCAACTTAAAAGAATTATAAATATGCTATAACAACAAGGAGCAATGCATTTGAAACTTTAAATATGACAATAATGTTTGCAATAACATGAACACCACAGACTTAAAGTGCTGCTGTTCTTCCCTTGATAAGGTTTGGATGTTACCAGGGTTCAGAAGCGCCACACAGCAAGAAGCAGCACCGGCAGCCGACTCACAGATTAAGTTTCCTAAATTGGATAAATTTGACATTAGTAAACTCTATTCAAAGTCTATTTTAAGGATTTAGGGAGGGTGTAATGTAGAGCTAGCAGTAACAGGATCACTCAACATGTGTCTGTGTGTGTGTGACAGAGAGAGAGAGAGAGAGCGAGAGTCTTTGTATCAGTGAGTAGATTCAGCCATAGGTTTAACCCATTCATTCATCTGCTATCATTGTGCCCCTCTTCTTCTAGTTCTTTTTACTTACTGAGAATGATAAGTATACTTAGGATTTTACATCATTTGCTCAAATTTTCATACATAAAAATGTATGACATGCACAACCCCAATGAAGGTTTATGCAAATACAATAGAGTATCATTCACCTAAACCAGTTAATGAATATAATCCAGGTACACACCTGACTGTGGAAATTTGTGTAAACCCTTACAACAAAATGTTAGTCAATGAAAAAACTCTCTTCTTTCCTTTGACATTCAGTCTCTTTTACCTTCCATTGCTTTACACAAGAGTGGCGAAAATTTTAAATAGCTCTTACTCATAATAAAAAGAATTCCACTCGGACCAGTGGTTATCCAAGACAAACTCATCAATTCAGACTTGATGATGGTCCCTCTCACGCAAGTGTGTGACCTACATTCATCTAGTTCTCTTCCTACTCAGAAAAACAACAACCTCTTCAAAGTTTAGAGCCACTCAAGATGGAATCTGAACTTTCCTCATAGCTCTTACCTTCAAATTGGTTTAGCCATTTTAGCCATGAAATTATCTCCTCGGGAATTAGTGTGTGTAATGAGGAAGACTTTCTTGCACAGCTTGTTGAGTTTAAATTTTAGAGGCTTTAATGTGTGAATTTACTTAAAAGTGCAGGTTTTGTTGTGGAAATTGTGGTGTATAAAGGCTCGACTACTTTGTTCACTTTGTATTTAGGTAGAAAACTTTAAACAAGTCCACAGAAGCGATGACTTCACCTAAATACACCGAGCAAGACTTTGGCCTTATAAAGCCCACATAAAAATTGCCCGATGTGTTTGTTATTATTTGTGTCAAATAGTATAAAATTATTAATTTAAACAAAATACAACATAAATAAAATAAAAAAGTAAAGCTGTATAGGTAGCTCACCAGCACTAGTGCTACTAGTGCTACCAGTGCACAAGGGAAAAACCAGGCAGAAAATAAAACCAGTAGCAAATCAAATATGTTTTGATTGTATTGTAGGTTCATCTTATGTATGTATGTATGTATGTATGTATGTATTCATTTATTTTAAAAAATGGGTGAATTAATTAGTGTAAAAATGGTAATCATCACAATCTTCCGTAGCCCAAGGTGCTTTTGAATTGCCAGATTCAGCCAATAGCTGGTCAAAACTTAAAAATATTGATGAGATTATTGATTTAATTCATTCATTCCACTAATGCATTGGAACTGTTTTGGGCATGCCTCTCTTCAGAAGCCATAAATCTTTTTTTTTTTTTCTGTCATACCCCACACCACACAAAAATGACTGCTGCACACCCTGTAATTTTATCAGTCTCTAACAATAAAAAGGCTCCACTTGGAATGTTATTTAAATGTGTGTACCTTCAGCTGCTCCCTTGTATTTTTGCCAAGCGGTCACCACAGCAGATTAGTCCACATTGGTAATTTGGCAGAGGTTTTACGCTGGATGCCCTTCCTGTCACAACACTCCATGGTGATTAGGACTTGTGTCCCCATCTAGAAACAAACCATTGACCTTTTGCTTGTAAGGCAAATGTGTAAACCTCTACAGTATGGGGATGTGGAATTTCACTTAAATAAAAGTATCAGCTTAATAGCATCAGCAAACTCCTAAAACATATCATAGCGATTCATTTTAGTTTCACTTCATAATTTTCACCTGGTTGTCTGAGCCCCGCCTGCAGGGGCTCCATGGGGCCACCCCACAGTTGGAGAACCACTGCACTAATGTATAATTTTTATGCAAAACACCAAGTAAACAGCCAGTCACACAACTTTAGTTCAGCAAAATGTTTTCATACTGGTTTTCATCTCTGTTGAGACAAGGTTTTAGATTAGCTGCACATCTTAAAGGTAGATTAGTTTAAAATGACTTCAAAGCTTTTGATAAATCAATTTGTTTTCACATTTGTTCCTGTGTGTGTGTGTGTGTGTGTGTGTGCCTGACAATGCATCACTGATCCTTTGATTGGGGGATAAGTCTCTGCTTGTGCGCCCATCTTGATTTGATGGCCAGAGAGAGGGCTGATTGACCCTGTGACCTTTGTGTGCGGGGCAGTGCTCCTCTCTTCGGTGTCCAGAGTTCCTGTCAGTGGGTTAATGAGCGACGGCTGCTCGGGGCACGCTGGGCCCCGGCTAAGTGATCAGACCGGATGACCACCCTTTGCCTTGACTCTTCCACCTCTGTATGGCCGTTGGTTAAACACCCTTTGCTCTTTCTCCCTCTACGCGAGTGACAGGACCTAAGCTCAGGTTTGTACAGCTGCTGCACAAGCTTTCACTTCTCAGCAATGGAAATAATCACTGAGCCTATTCAAGCTTGGGAGGCGGCAACATCATCAACACAAGAGCTCACACACAAATATTAGATATTTTATTTAAGAAATAAAAAAGCATACTCTTTGCTGACATTTAAGCCTATAGTTCATTATAGAGAGAAGAAGCAATGAAGAGTTTTCTGATGCATTGCTATACGCTGCTATTTGGAGTAACTCCTTCCATTATTACTCTTATTTGTCATCCAAAAGCATAAATTCTCTATAAATAGATTTTACCATAATATTAAAGTGTTTATTTGTGTATTTGTCAACAATTGCACAGTCATCACTTCAGGCTTCTGAAATTTTTGCATTAACTGTTGAATATATAATGGCATGCTGCACATCATTTTAATGTTTGTACACATTTACTAATATTTCATCAGAGGATTTTGATTGATTTTAGTCATAGAGAAAAATATTGTAATATATGTTGATACTAGTGAACAAAAGCACAAACATCCAAACCTTCATGATTATAAAGGACAAGAAGCTGTAAGGGAAAGGGAAAGTCTAAAACAGAAAATAATTATACTCAGCTACAGCTTATATCAGGGGTGTCATATGGCCACACCAAAAGATCCATTCCTACTGACAGGATTGCTTCAAAAGTCTTCTTTCAGGCAAAGACATAACTCATGCCTGGCAAAATAAGAAAGTAAGAAAAATTTGTTGTTTTTTAAAAAATATTTATTGTTACTAATCCAGTCAGTTTAAAAACAGAAAAGTTCCTTATTTCACAATTCACAATATTTATTTTACAAAAGACCTTTCTGTTTTTTTACACAGTAAAAATAAGGTGCTTTCGTTGAATTCAGGATAAAGGTCATTGTTTGCTACATTGTAAACCCAGGTCCTAAAGTTCCTTTGATTTACTACAGCAGCATTTCTACGTAATGTGGAAAACCGGAGGTGTATTTTTCAG
Organism: Etroplus canarensis; assembly: GCA_015106775.1. NCBI lineage: Eukaryota > Metazoa > Chordata > Actinopteri > Cichliformes > Cichlidae > Etroplus > Etroplus canarensis. Next base: position 7,200 of record VUQH01041777.1, on the reverse strand, counting down.
ATTGCCCTTCTTTTTGCAAAACATCTCAGGGATTAAATGTGTTGTTAAACATATTTACCTTGAAAGTAAAGGGAACTATTTGGAGGTTTATTTTTAATTAGTTATTAGGCAATAGCTTTACTGTTCTGGACCACATAAGATAAAATTGAGCTGTCCATAACCCAGGATGTAAAACGAGTTTGACACACCTACTGTACCCTATATTAGTTTTAGCTTACATAAGAAGAACAATATATTTACAGTAATTCATCAGACAGTTGCCTGGAGTAGCTTGAAAAAAAATAATTAAAGACATTTACTTGACATTATACCCTCTAAAAGTGGACAAGTCCTTTTTATCATTGAAAGCAAAGTTTTCGGTACATGACTCTCACTTTATATTCATCAATGATCAAAAATAAGCAGAAATGTAAAAGATGTTCATTGGTTACATGTGATATAACAGTGCAATTATAAAATCAGTTGTTTTAAATAAATGTTTACAGTTTCTTACATTGAAAACCATAGAAATGGTTTTTCATGAATTAGTAATACCTCACATCTATATAAAATATGTCATATTCAAATGAGAGTTATGAAATTTGTTCTTCAGCAGGTCCAAACCCTGTAATGAGCCACAGAGCTGTTGAAGCAAGTTGAAGCGTTAAGGCTTCCAATAAGTTTCTCAGTGAAAAATCATCCTCTTTGTCAACTAAGCCACAGAGATTGTTTGGAAGCTGCCTTTGTTGATTAAATGTGTCTTTCTTACAGATTTCATAAAATTCTATAATACCAAGGGCTTCCAGTACTATACTAATTTCTTTTAAATAGACTCAGAAGAAAGAAATCACACCCATTTCTATCAAAAAACAAAATAATGCCCTGCATTAGACTGGCGATCTGTCCTGGGTGTACCCCACCTTTATCCCTTTAACAGCTGGGATAGGCTTCAGCCCCCCTACAACCCTGATTTGGATAAAAAAAAATGAATGGATGGATGGATGAAACAAAGCCAATATTCAGCATCTGTTTATTTTGAAGTGCTGGAAGTGTCTATCTATAAATGTATGTTTGTCCCCCAGCTGTAGATTAATATTTAATGTGCATTAACCATGAACGCAAACAATTGAATACAGCGTGTTCTGCACCCATTTTACTGACTGACAGAAGAATCATAATGTGCTATGGCAATATGCAGTGAAATGGCCAACTGGAAAGATGACAGATGATTTTGATGATGTCATTATTTTTGCTTGATCGTTTCACATATTTCATTTGTGCATATATTTTTGTGAACCCATATTGCCTTATTTATTGACTTATGAACACTTCAGAGCTCCATATTTAGCCTGAAGATCAACTATCTCGATCCATAAAAAGCAAAATAAATATATTTAACTGAACTTAACTTAATTGCTTAATAAATTACATAAAGCATAGCGTGAAATTAGCAGATAACATAATAAGACGTGCTCAGTTTTGCTTTTCCTTTTACTTTCATTCATAAACTTTTCTTAACTTGTCCTACATGTCTGGCAGATTTGGCCCACAGTGCAACAGGCTGGTTTCTTGGTGCACGAGAAGTCTCTGACCTCACCACAGTAAAAAAAAAAAAAAAAAAAAAACCAAAAAAAACCCAACC
>VUQH01041774.1:0-19840 GCA_015106775.1 Etroplus canarensis | reverse complement strand
CCTATCTTAAAGACCTCATTGTACCATATTTTCCCATTAGAGCTCTTCTCTCTCAGAGTGCAGATCTACTTGTGGTTCCTAAAGTTTTGAAAAGTAGAATGGGAGGCAGAGCCTTCAGCTATCAGGTCCCTCTCCTGTGGAACCAGCTCCCAGTTTGTCTTCAGGAGACAGACACCCTCTCTACATTCAAGATCAGGCTTCAAACTTTCCTTTTTCATAAAGCTTATAGTTAGGGCTTAGTTATGGTGCAATAGGTTTAGGCTGCTGGGGGGCTTCTTATGATGTGCTGGGCATTTCTTCTCCACCCACTTCTTTTCACTCCCCATGCATTTATTAGTTACTGCTGCATGTCATTAAATGTTGTCTTCTCTCTCCCATAGTCTGTGTCTCTCTTCTTTCTCCCCTCACCCCAACCGGTCGAGGCAGATGACTGCCCCTCCCTGAACTTGGAGGTCTCTTCCTGTTAAAAGGAAGTTCTTCCTTCCTGGTCTGATTGCTGGGGTTTTCTCTGTAATACTGCAGGGTCTTTATCTAACAGTGTGAAGCACAGCGAGGTAACTTTTGTTGTGAATTGGTGCTATATATATAAAGAAAACTGAGTTTAACTGAATTGGCTTCAGACCTACTCCAAAACAATAACTTCATTCAATTTTGTTCCAAAGATAATACATAAATGAATGAGGAAAATACTGTAAATAAAGACTTGAGTGTTTCAGTGTTTAGCATTCTTATTATGCCGTTAAACTATTTCTATTTCAACATCTACTAAACGGGGGCGCCTGTGGTTCAGGAGGTGGAGGGGGTCGTCTTTCAGCAGGAAGGTTGGCGACTCGAGCTTCTTCGGTCATCATGCTGAAGCATGCTTGGGCACGACACTGAACCTGCTGAAGCATTCATCGGAGTGTGAACATGTGCATGATAGTTAAATGTGTCTAAAAACATAGAATAAAGGACTGTATGAATGTGTGTGTGAATGATGCTTGTAGTGAAAAGTGCTTTATTAGATTAAAAAAGCATTATAGAAGTACCAGTCCATTTACCATTTCATAAAAATACTGTTATATATATGTAGAGAGAGAGAGAGAGAGAGAGAGAGAGAGGGAGAGAAATATGTATATATTCGGCCACCTGTCAGAAAAATAAGAAAGTCCATCCATCATCATGAATTGCTTTAATGCAGACTCTTTCCTTTTCAGTGAGTTCTCTACAGTTTGCCATTTTGAACAGAAATGAGGAATTTCAAACTCATCGTTTCATTTTCATATCCAGATTTGAGCTGCTCACTGGGCTTCTCTCAGAAGTCAGAAAGTAATCAAGCATAACATTCAAGCACTAAAACTAATTTTACTCTTTACTAATGCAAGTAAATAACTATAATTCTGCATCTTAATCAACAAATAATAATGTGCTTTACTATCTTTTCCGGGGGGTTTCCGTAAACTAGTGAATTTGAAAATTCAGACAAAAATAATATTTTGATTTTAGCATTTAAAATGATGATGATACATGCTGGTGTATTAACTATTAGCCAAAAATAAAAATGATTTTGGTAATTACCGATGCTGTTAATTGTCCAATAAAACTGTGGTCTAAAATTAGATAGATAGATAGATAGATGTGTGTGCTCAGTTAGAGTAGAAAAGTGCTATATAACCATTTACCATAGATAAATAGATAAATATTGATATATATATAGGTATATATATATTAAAACAGTCATAAAGCTTTTCCTTGATGTTCTGGTTTACCTTGCTGCACTGATCCAGCTGTTCATTCCAGAGTGTATCTGAACATTTTGATAACAGTTCATGTGGTGTGTGTTAGATCAGAGAGCTGATTCACCAAACCATGATGTGATGCTCTGTGTTCTCAGAGGTGAAATACACCTTGTCTTCACTGGTTACATAGTGTCTTGGCAACTTGTCAGAAACACAGGATGGATTCAGGCATATGCTGAGGACTGAAAAGAAGTTTACAGCCAAATATTCACCGTGGCAAGTATTTGAAGCGCCAGATATGACAGCTGTTTTTTAAACCTGAAATTTTCACAGTTTTGGATTTTGGTTATGTTCAAGCACGTTCCTCTTTCATTTTGCAGTTCCTTGTATCGTTAACCTTGTATTTAGTTTTGCTTCGTGTCTCAGTCGATGTCCCTCCCTTGCCCCACCCTCATCTGTTTCATCTTTGTTGAATTCGTGCACCTATAAAGAAATATCCAGTCAATGTCACAAGTAAAAATACAATCTATGTAGCTATTTGGATTTTGTTGTCTTTCAGTTCAGAGTAGTCAGACTTTGCAGCAGTCCTGTTATTTCTAGTGTTTATCATGTACTTGTGTTTTGTCTTGTGCATGACCTTTTGAACTGTTTCATGCACCCTTTCCCATTTTCCCCATTGAACATCCTTGATTCCACTGCATCTTAGAACCTCCCACCCCAGATACTGAGGAGGCAAGGAAGCGATACAAGGAGGAGGAGGGAGTCACGGGAACAGGTATTTAACAAAAATGAGACAATGTTCATAACCTTAATTTTAAAGTTATGTCATTTAAATAAGCACAGCTACGGCATTTTGGTTATAGCCCAACTACCGCTGTATTTATTAACACAAGTTCACCAGTGCTCATGACATTTTTACATTTAGGGCCACTTTTGATTAAATTTATAACATGGCTCAGTGTGTCAAGACATTATACTTTTTTAAACACAGAAACAGTAAAGAGCAGACAGTTTGCTCAACCTAAATATCTGAAGCCACATTAAAATAGAAAGGGCACGTTGTTCATTGGAGATAATTCATCTGAATTCCAGGAGACGGACGTCACCCCAAACACCACCCTTCTGGCAGTACATCTATAAAAGCCCAGTTGTCTGACACACCTGTTTATTGTTGTTTCTGTGCTTCAGCCTCCCTCCCTTTTTTCTTTTTCTAACTGCTCAAAGGTATTGGGAGGGATCTGCAGGCCCGGGAGCTGCTGTCAACCCTCAGTGAGGCCGTCCCCAAACCGTAGCCTCCGGCCTAGCTCGATGCATTGTTATCACTAAACGTGACATTTACTTTTGGGGCTGGGATACTTGTTCACAAAAAGAGTCTTCCTCCTGCCATTTTTTGTATATTCCAGTCCCTTATATACAACAAAGGTAAAAAGAGGATACGTCTTTGCATCCTCAGTTAGAGTCTCCACTCTCCTTTGTCCTCCAGATCCACTTAAGTCCTTAAACATAGCTTACTGAGATTGATTCACAAGTATAGATTACAGGCAGGTGGACAGAGGAGATGAGGAGGCACAAATTGAACAGCTGAGAAAAACCAAAGGACTTTGCCTTTTGCTGGCTTCTTACCCATTTGTTTGTTTGTTTGTTTGTTTTTGTTTGTGTTTGTTTGTTTTTGCACCACACTTACTGCCTAACTGTGTATAACTAATGCCTGTTTATGAATAAATATTTGGATTTTTGACTTTCTGCTGGTCTCCCCCTTAAAGCCTTCGGAAACAGATTGGGTTTTTATTGAAACCACCACCTCTGGGCAGAAAGTCCCACGCTTACCAAAAAATTACAGACATAAGCATTCATCTCTCTAACCTTGGTCCATTTCTGGGGAGATACTCCTATTAGGGAACAACTCTTTAAAAAAGTTTTCTATGGAAGTGCTGAAAACACTTCCATGAAAGTGCAGTTTCAACACTGGCAAAGCCTGGATAGTTGGAGAGGATAAGTACAGGCTTTCCCTTGAGATTTGTTCAGCTCAACATGTGGATCAGTCAGACTCAGATGTGATGTCCTGTACATCTCTTTATATCTCTTTTGCTTTGTTTGTATTATTGCTTTGGTGCATTTAGAACATGATGGTGTCAGGGGTTTCTCTGCTGTACAGTAACATTTAGCCCATAAGACTGACTCAAGTTTACTTTTCTAGGATATACTCTTTCTGCAAGAGTGCCATGATTTTATCTGTTTTAGATACCAGAAGATTGATGTCATCTAAATTAAGTTTTTTCCATCCCTTTTCTTATTCTTATCCAATTCAAAGTTACCAGAGGGCTGGAGCCTATCCCAGCTGAGGTAGGGTGCATGCTAGACAGGTTACCAGTCCATCGCCGGTTTGACACAGAGAAACAGGCCACTGTTCACACTGACATTAATACCTATAGCCAATTCTGAATTGCCAATTAGGATCTTAGGGTGAGTTGAGGAAGGTGCACACAGGAGGATTATATCTTATATAGACGATGCAACCAGAAAGAGGTAGAAGATTGCAAGATGGTCTCAGGGAGAATGCAGCTAGGCAGCATTGGATGGTGGTCTGTAGAATGAGTTTGGAAAGCAAGAAGAGGAAACAAGTGAAGGTAGAGCCAAAGATTAAATGGTGGAAGTTGAAGAAGGAAGAATGTTGTGCAGAATTCAGGGAGAAGGTGACAGGCTCTGGGTGGTACAACTGATGTGGTGAGGGAAACTGCTAAGAAGGTGTTTGGGATGTCCTCTGGACAGAGGAAAAAAAGACAACAAGACTTGATGGTGGAATGAGGAAGTACAGGAAAGTATTCAAAGGAAGAGGCTGGCAAAGAAAAAGTGGGATCGTCGGGGAGATGAAGAAAGTAGGCAGGAATACTGGGAGGCTAGGCACACAGGAAAGAGAGACGCAGCAGTTTTGGGCACATACCCTGAACTAGTAGCGCTTACTGTTTGCTTTAAGTGTAACATCTTGTCTGGGGCACTTCAGGCTTTTATCAGTATTTGCCACATCTTTACCTAAAATGACTCTATGAAGTTTTACAATTTTTGGACCATATTTGCCAAAACTGGCCCAGATATGTTTTAAGAAAATTAGCCCACATTTAATCCATCATATGCAGGTCCCTTAAGGCTGACATCCCTATTAGCCTAAAGGATGTTTGCCATGGTGGTCATGTTTTTCTTCTGAAATCTTAGACGAAATCTTGGATTTTGGATCCTGCTTCAGGGCTGGAATGGGCTACAGCTGGTTAACAGAATGGATAGCTGCATGGATTCTCTTTAGGTTTTGCTCCTACTGTAGTGTTTAAAGTTTGATTTTTGTGTTTGTAGGAGATCTAGATTCCTGTTTTCATTCTGTTCTTCATCTGTCTCATCTTCCTCTTAGTGCCTGTTCCACTGTCAAGCGTTAAGCTGGATTCCTGTGTTGTGTTTTTGATTTGTATTTGGTGACCGTTGTTTATTTATGGACTTTAAACCAGCCAATAAATGGCTCTTCTTTGTTCAGCTACATCTGCCTTTGTATCCTGCATTTATCACCCACTCGACAGCATTAGCATAGCTTGGAAAACCAGTCCCTTCTATAGAGGCCCCATCTCACAACTTACAGAAGACTTGCTGGAACGTTATCGACTGAAATACCAAAATAAATGTGTGCTGTTTTCAGATTGTATCACCAATTAAACAAACAAACTATATATTAGACAATAGACTTTTTACATCACACAAGTAACATAACCCACAGAAACCCTTAAACTCAAGCCTTCCTGAAAATGTGAAGGCTGCAGTACAAGTCCTCGGTCCTCTCAGATGCAGTTAAAAGGTATCTGCTTCTTCATTTGAAATCCTTTGTTGTTGTAACACAAAAGCCAAGCTTGTTTTTAGTGACCTCAGAGACTCTGGAGCAGAGAAAGACAATCCTGCTTAAGCTGAGAGGGCTAGGGAAGGTTTAAAAAACAGGCTGGGGACAGGAGGGGGATCTCAGATGGGATCTCAGATGGGATAATTACCATGTGTCCCAAATCCTGCCTTACTCTCCCCTCTAATCCAGACAGGAAGAGAAAACACAGAGAAAAGTCCAATTATGTTTTGAACTTCCTTTCTTTACTTCTCTCACCACCCCTATCTCCTTACACTGCTCAGCGTTCAAGGTTTAGTAGGTCTGTGTCAAAATCAGTGTCATGGCTGTATGCAATAATATCCATTCACTTATTTTATCACTTAATAAAGACTGTTTCAATGATCACTGTATTGAATGGCTACAACTTTTTTAATTAAGCAGAACAAACTTGGATATGAGAGACTAAATGAGGGCAAGTGTTAAGAATTGATGAAATTACTGATTTGTCTTTACAAGTTGAAAACTTTGGTGTTAGATCCTAATGTGACATTATCATTCTAAGGCAAAATGGGGGAAGTATGATGCTTAAGATCAGAGAGACGTGGCAAAGGACTGTTGATGAGCTCAGTGGACATTAGTGCGCACAAAAACACAGACACAGAACGGGAAGGAGTGGCATCAGTCTGAAGGTGAAGTGAAACCTCACAGCAGAAGAGAAATCTGACAGCAGTAAAATGATTCACTAGCTTGCAGGTAGAAACTGTCCCTGAACCTGCTGAGCACATCTGGGTGGTCCTGTATTGCCTGCTTGGTAGCAGGAGTGTGAAAAGTCTGTGGGTAGGATGGTGGGCATCAAAGTGGATCCACTGTGTCTTCCTTCAACAACACTGTCTGTATAGGGTCTGGATGGCTTGCAGTCCAGACTGGGTGATGTGTTGTGCTGATCTGACCACCCTCTAATAGGGCTCTGTGGTCCCAGGTCATGAGTCCATGCCAAACCACCAGCTGCTGTGGGAAAAAGAGCTACTGTCTGTTTGTGATTACACCTATGTGATGTGACTGGCTGAGATCCTCACTGATGCTCATGTCCACAATCTGAAACTGCTGACTCTCTCCACCTCCACTCTCTGAATGAAGATGAGAGGAGAGTGGTCTGCTCCCTGCAGTCTCCTGTAGTCCACCTTGGTCTTGCTCACATTGAGCAATAGGCTGTTCTGAAGTGATCTCACCTCTTCTCTATAGGTCGACTTGTCACTATCAGATATGCAACCGTGTGTGTAGAGCCAGTGTAGCAGGTAGTGGACGTAGTATGAGCCTTGACTATACGTCCAAAGCACTGACATGGGATATTCTCTGGTCCATGTGTTCAAAGTATTCACACACTTAAGCTTGAGGTATTCAAAAATGGTGATTGTCCTCTTCTGGCAGAAACTCAGACAGAAGGTGTTCAGCTCCTCAGGGAGAGAAGCGGGCACCAGCCCCATGTTGTATCTCATTCCCTTGCAGTCTGTGATGGGTTTTAGCCCATTCTACACGTGCCTGATGTTTGAGCCGCTATAAAAGGATTCCATTTTTTCCCCTATATTGTCCTCTGGCTGTTTTTATTGGTTTCCTGAGTGGGCAGTAGTTTTGGTTTTTGGGGTTTTTTTTGCACTTACACGGATCTCCAGATTTATTTATAGTTTTATATTTTATTTTTTACATTGTACAGTCCAAAAAATAAGATGTTATGGCTATGTTTAGGAAAGTTAACATGCTTGAGATACTGTGGCAAAACTTTCTTCATGTTGGGTTTGTTGTAGTCGCTCACCACTATAAAAGCAGTGTCTCCTGCCCACTGATAACATCAAAGAGTTTGCCCAGTAGCTGTGTGGTGTTGACATGTGGGGGAATATAAACAGTTGTACAAAATACCACTGTAAACTCTCTAGGCAGGTAAAAATGTCTGCATTTGATCATTTCCTTCTGACTGGAAATCAGCCATAATCATCCCTCTCTTCAAAGGCGGCTCTGGCTCTGACCCTAATTGTTACAGGACAATCTCCATCTTGCCTTGCCTGGCCAAAGTCATGGAGAGACTAGTTCATAAACAGTTAAGCCATTTCATTAATTTGACCTGTATCCTGTCAGATTCACAGTCAGGTTTCAGAAGCGGTTCATTACCGCTATCCTGAAGGTACTTGATGACATCTTCACTGGTATGGACAATAAGCAGGTTTGCATAGCCACCTTCATAGATCTGGCCAAGGCCTTCGATTCTGTAGACCACATGATTCTTCTGCAAAGTCTTTCTAGTATAGGCCTGTCCTCAAGCTGTGTTACCTTAATAAACGTTCACAGCGAGTAAAGTCAGAGAACCTTATAACAGAACCTCTGTTCATCGCTGAGTGTGTACCTCAAGGCTCCATCTTGGGCCCAACTTTGTTTTCCACCTACATGATGTGGCCAAAGCCATTGGTGCCTCCCGGATACACCTCTATGCTGACGACACCATTATATATTCCACTGGCCCATCTACCCTTCAGCTCAGCCTTACTTCAATTGAAGAGTCTTTTCATGACCTTCGTCTGCACCTCAATTCCAAGAAAACAAAATGTATGCTTTTCAACTGGATCAACAGTGTCTCCAGCCCCCCCAAGGATCACCTGTGCAGATGGCTCAGATCTGGAGTTTGTCGACTCCTAAAAGTATCTTGGTCTCTGGCTGGACTCCTCACTCTCTTTCACCTCTCCCATTAATATTCTACAGGCTAAAATCAAATCTAGATTGGGGGTCCTTTACTGTAATAAGACCTCCTTTACATACTCTGCTAGAAATACTCTTGTGAAGATGACCATCCTCTCTATATTCAACTACGGCAATGTCATCTATAAAATGGCCCCTAAGTGTGCCCTTATCAGGTTTGATTCCCTTTTTCATTCAGCCATCCGTTCTGCTACCGGTGCACCTTTTTCCACCCACCACTGTGACCTTTACAAACTGGTGGGTTGGCCCTCCCTTTACACCAGGCGACTCCAGCACTGGCTTTTATTCATCTATAAGACCCTATCAGGAAATGCACCTCAGTACCTCTCTAAACTTTTATACTCTTCCCATAACAATTACCATCTGAGGTCCAATGATTTCATAATACTCTCCATTCCCAAGGTTTGTACTGTCATTGGTTGGAATTCGTTTTGAGTTGCTGCAGCAATCGACTGGAATTCCCTCCAAAAATCTCTAAAATTTTCATCTCTTCCATCACTTTACATATTCAAGCAAGCACTCAAGAAGCTGCAGCAGACCCTAGCTGACCGCTGCACTTGCTGACTGCCTTCACTGATTTGATAGCATTAATGTAGGCTTTTTTTAAAAATTCTGTTTAAACACTTGTGTTTATATATATATTTGTATACGTATTGTTTATTTGCCATCTTTCTTCCTGCTGGGGCCTCTTGCCAGGTCATCATTGTAAATGAGAATTTGTTCTCAATTGATTTTACCTGGTAAATAAATAAAGAAATAAGCTGTTCAAGATCAGGAGAGCATCCAGACAAAACTGCACAAACCACCTCCTTTATGCTTACTGGACTCTCTTGTAGGCGAGCCCCTCTGATGCACTGTCAAAGTCAGGAACTGAGGGATCCAGCCATGTCTCCATAAAAACAAAGAAAACTGCAATTCTTAATTTCCTGATGGAAATCCATCCCGGCCCTCAGCTCACCAGGATTGGTTTCCAAAGACTGGCTGAAAGGACAGTAGGAAGCCAGGGACAGTGTTGTCTTTTCCCGAGCTTGTCAAAGATACCAGTTGACAAAATGTTCAACAAAGAACATTTTTTTCAATATCACTGAGTGTTATTTTCCCATGATAACACATGAAATCAATAATAACATTAAAATTCCATGGCTTACTTGAAAACAGGCCAAAATGAAATTTAGACGTTGATGTAGATATGAGCACTCTGCAAGCAAATACGACCTGATAAAAAAGGACTGAGGCATGATTTCTTCTGATATTATTGGACCACAGATTTACTAGATGCCACATCAGATTTGAGTCAATTATGGTTGCTGCATATCTTGTGGCAGGTAAATTACCTAAAACACTTGAAGGTTGATAATCAGACAGAAGTAGCACTGTACAGGGTATATCTGACCAACAGAATAGTCTTTATGAGCCTCTGAGACACACCTCTAAAATGCACATAAATCTGGTCTAGGAGTTTCAGGTGGTGTCTATATAGTGATTTTTTTTTTCTTTGATGGATGATGTGCTGCTAACAATAGCCCTGCCTCTGTGAATTGTTATCTAAAGGTGTGTGTAACTGAAGAAAAAAAAAACTGTGTGAGCTCCAGTGTACGTCTGCAAGGCAGATCCAAGAGTCTCTGAAATGAGGATATGAAATGCTTTGGTTTTTCATTATGTGTAAAATTTGCACTGCCTTCCTTTTTTGTATAATTAAAGCAACTGAAAAGTAGTAAATGTGAACTGTGATCTGAATTCCCAGATTTCCCCTTGATTTTTTCTCAGCAAAATTCAAAACATGGTATGGGTTGGAGCCTCACGAAACTCCAATAATAAACTGCATTAAAAGAACCAGTTTGAACTTTAACTGACACTACAGCTGCTTTGTTGCTAATTACTGAGGTCAGTAATTATGGTAAATGGACTGCTCCTTAGTACTGTATATAGTGCTTTTCTACTCTAACTGAGCACTCAAAGCACTTTTTACTACAAGCCTCATTCATCCATTCACATATACATTCATACAGCACTTTAGTCCATGCATTTAAGTGCATTTAACTAACACGCACACGTTCAGTCTTCCTGCTGCAACCAGGTTTCTGCGAGACAAAACAAATTAATACGTTGATCAGTTATTAAATCTTTCACTAACAGGAACTTAAAAGAGAAAGACTAATGTTCAATAGTCCACATTTAATTGTTTTTTAATTGTTTCTCTTTGGAGCCATTGAAATTGTTATAATATTTTTTCATTGTGAATTTTTAAGGTTGACAAGTTTTTTTACTAATTTTTGAGGGAACTATTGTTGGTGGTCTGGAAGGAGACACAGCCTCTATGGGGCTGAATGCAGAGAGGCATTTAACACTGCAACTCTGCTTCCTGGTCCCAACTCTGGACAGTCATGTTTTGGGGGGGTTTAATAAAATTGACCAGATTTCTAAAAATGAAAGCTGCTCTCTCCAAAGCTGGATGGATACCATGTCTTCTAATAAGACCAGGTTTTCCCCAAAAGTTTTCCAATTATCTGTGAAGCCCATAATATTTTCTGGGTCCCACCTAGACAGCCAGCAGGTTAAGGATGACATGTGCCTAAATATGTGACATTGTTTTAGCAAATTCACACACCGACACCATATTAATTTTGGTGATGATGGATACGAAAGATAAGAAAATGAATCTTTATATAAAAAGTGCATCGTCCAATGAATACTGAAACTTAAAACAGTTTAATATTGAATAGAAATACATATATACATATCAAAGATAGAAAATGAAATAAAAAATCTGTGAAGAGTAATGTAAAAAATGCATTTTTTCACACTATATATAAGATATGGCCATAAGAGAAGAGAGTTCAGGTGTGAAAAGGAGGAGTCACAGAGTGTGATGTCACCGGTAGGAATGACTTCCTGTGGCGTTCTGTGGAGCATCGTGGTGGAATGAGTCTGCTGCTGAACGTGCTCCTGTGTCTGTCCAGCACGTCATGGAGACGCTGTGAAGGACTGTCCAGTATTGTCCTTAACTTGGACAGCGTCCTCCTCTCTGACACCACTGTCAGAGAGTCCAGCTCCACACCCACGTTACTGTCCTTGCAGATCAGTTTGTTGAGCCTGTTAATGTGTGCTACGCTCAGTCTGCTGCACCAGCACACTACAGCACAGAGGATGGCACTGGCTACCACAGACTCATAAAACCTGAGTATTGTGAAGAGAAACTGGAGACAGATCTGGCCCTTCTTGTAGACGTCATCTGTGTCTTTAATGAAGTTTATTTTATTGTCAGTGTGAACACCATGTGTGGTCCTCTACGTTCTTCACACAGACCCCATGAAAACATGGGACACTAGTGTTTTAATTGGTGTTCCACTTCAATTCTTAAGTCTTTGTCACCTTAAGCTGCAGATGGTTCCCCCTACAGTCCTGCACTCCTCCTCATCACCCTCTCTGATACACGCCAATACTGCACATATCAGAAAAGTAATGAAGGTGCAGTAGCTAAAGTCTGTGGTATAGAGGATGAAGAGAAAGGGAGAGCTCCGGATTTAATGACACTGTCCAACACACAGTACTGCAAATGGACATCCTGTGGTATGTAAGTCAGGTAGTCAACAATCCAGGCCACAAGGGATCCATCCACCTGCATCACTGTCATACTGTTAAACACACTAGAGAAGTGAAAAACATGACCCTCACAGTGCTCAGTGGCTTGTCCAGATTAGTGTAGACAAGATTGAGCAGGTCGTTAATGTTGTCCAGACTCTCCAAGAGTCTCTCCAAGGGTCTTCATGATGTGTCATGTCAGTGCCATGAGTGTGTAGTCCTTAAGATCACTGGGGCGTGACATTTTCAGCTCAAGCACAAGGCCTGACCTCTTCCACGGCATGGGGACCCTTTTTTTCAGGCTGATCTTGAAAATGTGATGCAACACTCACAAAGCTGGGGGGCACAAGCTCTGAGGGCTCACAACTAGAATGTCTGGCCAACCTGCCGGCCTGCCGGAGTATACAATGTGGGGCATTGTGAAGGTGACATGCTGTGGTCCACTGTCCTGAAGAAAAAATTCCAACAGCGAGGAAGATGGCGAAAACTTTCTTAATCAGCATTGTTAGGATAGCAATTTAGACAGTTAAAGAAGATCCATCCAAGACTTATCAACTGAGTCTTCTGTTGTCCAGTCTTGGTGAGGCCATGCAAGCAATTGTAGCCTGAGTTTCCTGTTATTAGCTGACAGGAGTGGCATCCAATGTGGTTTTTTGTCGCTGTAGCCCATGTGTTCCAAAGTTTGACATGTTGTGCATTCAGAGACACTCTTCTGCATATCTGCAAGTAGTTATTTGATTTAGTGTTGCCTCCTATCAGCTAGTAGCAATCTGGCCATTCTCCTCTGACTTCTGGCAGTTTTTGCCTAGAGATCTGTCACTCATGGATATTTTCTCTTCTATGGGCAATTCTCTGTAAATACTAAAGACGTTTCTGCAGGAAATCACAGCAGATGTGCTTTCTCTGTAGTACCCTTTACTTAAACCACCTTTCCTCCCCACCCTGATGCTTGGTTTGAACTTCAACGTGTAGACATTCATAAGTTGCCGTCATGTGATTGGCTGATGTGCATTAATGAGCAGCTGAGCAGGTGTACGTTTTCGTTATTGTTCAGAATTAACTGTATTTTGTTTTCAGATAATATCCGATACTTTTTCTGGGCTCATTTACATCTGTCACAGGGCACTTCAAGAAAAGAAACACAACTGCTCATTAAAAAACGTATGAACTTGCACACAATAACTCTAGAATATATTTACTTGTTACGATTTTCAACATTTTTGTGAGTTGTGTGAGTTCTGTCTTTCATGCTTGAGGAGCATCTGTGCTTGCTGTATTTACTGTTAGTGGTTGGTGGACAAATACTGTACATTCCTGTTAGCTACAGGAATGTAATACATTACAATGTGGTTGTGTTTGTGCAAGTAATTGTCTCAATTAGTATACATTTTCTGAATTTATACAATAACTGTGCATGCATGTATGTGCGTGCCTGCCTGCTCGTATGCCGGGGGGGTGATGACCTATCTCACAAAGCCTAAGGAATGTGGCTGGTTTGGATTTTGTTTGCTTTTTTAAACTTTATTTCTTTCAGATACCTTCATCACTAACTTGTGCACATATATTCTCCACATTACTGACCATTCCACGTTTTTTCAAGTTTAATTTAAATAAATACATTTTGATTATTTAAACTCCAGTATCTGTGTGCACACTCTATTTTGCTGGAGTTTTAAGTCGATTAGTGAAAATGGTGCACTCGTTAGTGTCCAGGCTGGCGTCCACTAGAGTGCCGACAAGATTAGGAAGGGTTGCGGCGGCAAATTATGTCATTTCGGCATACTTTCTGCGTTAGATGCAGAAAAAGTGTGTAAATCATCGATTCCTGAGACAATACTACGAATCTCTGCGTATTGTCTGCAGACATATGTGGGAGTGTCCTAGAAATCAGTCGGTGAAAACAAACAAACAAAGTGAAAACACACTTCCCAGGTTTCCACATAGTGCCAATACAAAAATAAAGTATTCATAAAATGAATCACATAAAAATGTATGTAAACTAAAATGTATATCAATAACAACATAATTATTATGGCAGAGAGGTTGCGGATTTACTAAATTTGCATTCCGCATCTTGTCCGAGCCCTAGTGGACGCTAGGTTTAACAGGAGCAACCGAAAGAAGAAGAAGAAGAAGAAGAAGAAGATGTTACGTCCTTGACTGACTGAGTAAAACCTCATGTTATTTGGAAGTTGTCTGCAAAACACATATGCACATATGTATACAGTAAACATTAAAAAGGAGTTTCCAGATGATCTTTTAACACCAGTCTGTAGACTGACATACAAAATGTAAATAAATGTAAAAGATAAGGAACACAGGACATGCTGATGCATGAACCTTGTAAAATGATGAACGTCTAAGCAAAAGAAAAAGAAAGATTTTTAGCAATGTGGTTAAAGTTAAATAATGATTATGATGCTAAAAACAAACCAAAGCTGACCCTTCAAAACAAATTTTTTTTTTCTTAAACCTGCTTTTCACTGCGTGGCTTTACAATGATATTATAAAGCCAATATATACTGTTCTTATAATGGTTACAATGGCTACATGCATGACATTGAGTCACTGACTAAAAGAGCGATGTTGTCCTTCTTAAAATGCTCCTTGTATATTTGTGTTTATGAAAAAAATGTAATGGAAAATGTATTTTCTAAATGACTAAAATTAGTGATGATAGATATCAGCTAAATTTATAGCCCTTGAGCACAAACACAAATCAGAAAGGATATCTAATTGGTTTGCAGGTACAGAATTATGTTACCTCCAAAAAATATTTTGCAAATTTAAAATAGCTGTATACCACTGCAGGAGCAGGAGATAAGGTCAGGTTGTGCTTGGGCCCTGTGGGAAGCATGACAGAGCTGTCATAATGCATCACCTTCAAACACAGAATTATTATTTGATGCCAATCTTTTAAATCTCATGTAAACAACTTGATACCTGAGATAAACCTCACTAATAAATCATGTATTCTCTGCGTGTCTGTTTGTTCTTCATCTGAACAACTGTTTATCTAATCTACTTCAAACCTGGCGGGTGTATTTCTAGAGATCCAAGTGCAGTGAGTATGAGGTTGTTTGGATAAGTGGTGGTCTCATTTGGGGGGTTGTTCTCCCTGTTGCTAAGGCAACCTCGTCAAAGGTGCGTTGTCACTTTTCTCCATAACCTTAGAATGATGTTACCAGTTCAGATGGCATACTTTATAAATAAACCTCTGTTGACTGTGACATCTACTCTTGATGCTATTGCCAACATGTGCGTGAATTGTTCCGCAGCACTAATAACAAAGGAACGTGCAAACCCAAAACATACATTCAGTCTTTGTCACTGAAAATCCAAACTTTTCCTCTGTGCAGCTCCTCTGTTTCATGAAATGTGTTTCAGGTAATCTTGTTAAGCTTGGAGTTTCTACCCATATATTCAGCCTCTGCAAATGTTTACATCCTGGGTGTATATATGTGTATTTTTCTTTGTTTTAAACTGTGAAAGACAGAAGGTGCATACAAACACATGAGCAACACAAAATGATGATATTAATGTCACTCATCCAGTTGTTCCTAGTGCAGCAGAGATGTAAGGGGATGTCAGTTTGGAGGATCTCTGGTGTAGCAGAAAGCATCTGTAGATGGCTGTAGATTTAGGAGCTGAATGCTGGACAGTCCCAGGTAGAGAAGAAGCATAAAGACATGGCAAAATGAAGATGGAGAAATGAAGATATTCTGATGGCTAATTCAAAACATTTAAACGGAGGCCCTTGTTGGGCCTTGTTCTTGTAGCACAAACACACAAATGTTTACAAACATGCATCCTAGACTCTCAGTACAACCAAATGTTTGTTAGTATGCCTTAAGCAAACAGAAGACCACGTTCATACACATATGCATGCAGACCCAGCCTCACACACTCACACCACTCCTTTAGCAGCAGTTTTTCCTCTCTCTGAATTAGCCTGATGTAGCTGCTGTAAGGATGTGATGAGAAGTGACAGCTACTGTGGACTGTTTGGACTGGATGTGATCCACTTGGCTCACTGCTGATCAAATCTCCAACAACAGACTATTAACTCCAAGCAAATTGTGCCAAGTAGGTTAAAGGGATCCTTGTCTGTTTTAATATCAGTGATATCTCAATTTGTTGTCAGGGTGTAAAAAGACTCATTTCGGTTAGCAGACGCTTGATAGCAAAAGCACATTTGTCACAGCCTCTCTCTCTCTCTCACACAAACACACACACACACACACACACACACACACACACACACACACACACACTCTCCATCTCTCTCTTTCTCAGCTTTCTCTCATTTCTGTTTGGTTGGTTGTTTTCCTTTTCAGCAGGGCCAGTTAGCTTGTTTTACATAATTAGATAGATAGATAGATAGATAGATAGATAGATAGATAGATAGATAGATAGATAGATAGATAGATAGATAGATAGATAGGAGCCAGTTTGAGATGCAAACTCACAATTTTATAAATATCATAAAGCTTATAGTTAGGGCTTAGTTATGCTGCAGTAGGTTTAGGTTGCTGGGGGGCTTCTAATGATATGCTGGGCATTTCTTCTCCACCCACCTCTTTCTCTTTTCTCTTTCCCCTCACCCCCAACTGGTTGAGGCAGATGGCTGACCCTCCCTGAGCTTGGAGGTTTCTTCTTGTTATAAAAGGGAGTTCTTCTTTCCCACGGTTGCCAAGTGCTAGGGGATCGTCTGATTCTTGAGGTTTTCTCTGTAATACTGTAGGGTCTTTACCTTACAGTGTGAAGCACCTAGAGGTGACTTTTGTTGTAAATTGGCATTACATTAATAAAATTAAATTGTATTTAATTTACCCCTTCATATGACATTTTCACTTGTATTGTTTACACAAATGGAATCATTAGAAGCGGAAGCCAAAATGTATGTAAGAGACTTGATTTGAAAACTTACATCTTTTAGGTTCTTACTGTATTATTATTATTATTATTAACAACAATAACACTTACAGGTTTAGGCTTCTGTATGAATAAAGCTATTGTAGTTCTCAGCTGAATAAAACAAATGTGATAAAAAGGGCTGACAAAGCTGTTCATCATGGTTTAGTTGGTGCTCTGTTCTTTTAGTTGATGGCTTTGAGATGGATGTTTCTTTAGTGACAGTGAAATCAATGGACTACACTTCCCATATCTATGACTGTGATCTGGCACACAGGAGTTATGCAGATCTCAAAAACAGATATGTTTGAAAGCCAACACTTAAAAAAACTGGATAGTACATAGGGGACATATTTGATGTCTCACTCCTCAAAGATGTGTATTTCTAGACACAATGTCCCAGTTATTCAAGATAATAGCTCTATGCAGCTTTCCTCCGCATGAAAATGGACCTTCAACACATGACCAAGATGTATGAATACTTCTAGCCTGCATGTGTGATTGGGGTGGTCAAACTCTAATCACACATCCAGGGGTCCTTTTTTTGTGTAGGAAGTTTTAAGACTTAGATGTATCCTTTACCTACTTATCATGATGTCAGCACAGTAAGTGGTCAGAGTTAGTGGTCTAGCAGTAGAATGTTAGGCTTTGTTAAACAGCGTGAATCTGTCTCCTAGGACACAAGTAGGAGGGTCGGTTTGTGTGTCTGTAAACGTGTGTGCGTTTGACTGGGAAGGGGCAAGATGGGGGTGATGGGTTTCTCAAAATTAAATGGCTTATTGCTTCCTCGTAGAAAGAAAAATCAATTGTGACATTCTCTTGACAGTGTACACCACATTTAATTAGCACAGAGATGCCTTGGAGAAAGCCAAATTATCCAATAACGGAGGAGTAGACACTGGTTGGTTAGGCCAAGGTGAAGAAGAGCAATACGGGAGGCAAAAAGAGAGTAAATGGTAGATGATAGGAAGGCAGTGCAGGGGGGCAAAGTTGCCAAGCAGGAGCTGAGAGGAAATATAAGAGTGGAGAGGATGAAATGAGAGAGGGAAAGTGGAGGCAATGAGCAAGGGGAAATGGTGAAGAAGGAAAAGAAGAAAAGGAGACACCGGGAGGGCACGGGAAGGTTAGAGAGTATGAGAGAATGCGCTCTCTATGCGATCGTGTATGCTGTTCATTTGTTCTGTAGTTTAGCCTAATTTCTCACTTATGCCAGAATTACCTGACAGCTGACAGGTATCAGGTTTATATTCCCACTGAAAGAAGCCCCACACAGCACTCATTTTATTAGGAAAAAGGAAGGGAGACTCCATTTTTAAGCTGAAGAAAATGTAAATGAAAAGATTTTTTTCATCTTTTTTCACTAATAAATTCACCTAACTGTAATGAAAGTGAGTTTTTTCACTTTCAGTTTGGTGTGAAAAATAATGGCAATTTAGCTTCAGTTTTCTTCATCGCTGTGTTTGTGTGTAGTGGGTCTTTTTCTTCCTGTATGTGAATCAAAAAGGGTAATTGGTTTAACATGAAATATAAAAATCTGCCATTGTGATGTTTTGCTTTTATCGAGCAAGTTTGCATCTGCAAAATTGATTTTAACCTTATGATAAGAAATAAATGACAAATAATTGCTAAAGACAAGGAAACCCTAAACATGCTTCAAAATGTAATGTTTACAGATTTCAAATCGCCTAAAACTTATAATCCTCAAAATAAAATTATTTACAAATGAAATGATCTTTTGCATGATCAAGCTCATCTACAATGTTTCCGCTTTTATGCTGTAAAAATAGTTTCACTTACATCTGTCATTTCAGAGGCAATTGGCTCTTCAGTCACTCACAAGGCTACTGCCTGTGTACCTGCTTTGTGGTCCTATACCAACCTATGCACTGCATTTGCTGTCAGGTTACAAATACAAATGTAAATGTATTTTATTGGCAGTTAAGTGGGAAGAAAATGCTTAACAGTTTTCAAAATGTTTTACAAATAAAAAGCTGTATGTATTCAGTCCCCTTTACTCTGATACCCCTAAAGATACCTTCAGGAGTCGCCTAATTAGCAAATATAGTCCACTTGTGTGTAGCTTAATCTCAGTATAAATCCAGCTGTTCTGTGATGGCCTCAGAGGTTTGTCAGAGAGCATTAGTGAACAAACATTATGAAGCCCAAGAAACACAGCAGGCAGGTCAGGGATAAAGCTGTGGAGAAGTTTAAAGCAAGGTTAGGTAATAAAAAATATCCCAAGCTTTGAACATCTCATGGAGCACTGATCAATCCATCATCTGAAAATGGAAAGGGTATGACACAACTGCAAACCTACCAAGACATGGCCGTCCACCTAAACAGCAAGGAGAGCATTAATCAGGGAAGCAGCCAAGAGGTCCGTGGTAACTGTGGAGGAGCTGCAGAGATCCACAGCTCAGGTGGGACAACCTGTCCACAGGACAACTATTAGTGGTGCACCTCCACAAATTTGGCTTTAATGGAAAAGTGGCAAGAAGAAAGCCATTGTTGAAAAAAAGACATAAGAAGTCCTGTTTGCTGTTTGCCACAAGCCATGCGAGGGACACAGCAAACATGTGGAAGAAGGTGCTCTGGTCAGAGACCAAAATTGAACTTTTGGTCTAAATGCAAAACACTGTTTTTATATTACTTTACTTTGTCAAGTTTATTTTTCTCACTTTCCTAAATTTAAATATATATTCATATCTACTATTTTACTGTTAACTTTGAGCATTGATGGAACATTGCACTTTTTTAGTACATAAACCTAGAAGTGCATTTTATACTAATATCCCAATAATCCAGAATTGAATTTAAAATCCTTCTACTCACTAACAAAGTCTTGAACAGTCAGGTCCCATCCTACCTTAAAGACCTCATTTTACCATATTCTCCCATTAGAGCACTTCTCTCTCAGAGTGCAGATCTACTTGTGGTTCCTAAAGTTTTGAAAAGTAGAATGGGAGGCAGAGCCTTCAGCTATCAGGTCCCTCTCCTGTGGAACCAGCTCCCAGTTTGTCTTCAGGAG
>VUQH01041773.1:0-11412 GCA_015106775.1 Etroplus canarensis | reverse complement strand
GTGAGATGGAGGCAGATGATCTGCTGTGGCGACCCCTAAAGGAAGCAGCTGAAAGAAGTAGTAGTAGTTTGTGAGAGTTGGAAAAGTTGCATTCATATTTAATATAATTGGCCATTACATGCTGAATGCCAATCTAGCAACCTGCACAGTTTCAAGTTATATGTGAACATTTCAGACTATCTCCCAGCATTGCTCAAGTGTCCCACACAAACGCAGTGTTTGTCCCACATTCAGTTTGTCGGGATCTGGTCACCCCACCTAGATGCCATTTAAATGTATCTCGGTTGGTGTGGTGCATTTGTGTTGATACCTCTGCAGCATTTGGAGGCATCTTGGCATCACTCTCAGCCAATGTTGCAGTATCAGAGATCTTTCTCTTGGTACCCTTCACTTTCCCTCGGCGTGTGTTGACAAACCCAGTTGATCCGAAAGCTTCTTCCTGGGAAGGTGAATCTTCATTTTCATCTTCTCGGCCATCGTTACTATCTGGTCCCTGTAAGAGCAACAAATGATCAGTACTGTACACAGAGCCACTGTTCAGGGTTCCTACCACATTGTTGAGCAGAAGTAAGGTACCTGCTCCTCCTCCTTGTTCTTTTCTTGTTGGTAATGCTCCTTTATGGCTTTCAGAAGTTTGTCGGCCTGGTGTTGGAGGGGGGAAAAATTGGTTTTGAGTGTATTTCGCCCAACACACGCTGAAGGCTGGTTTTTGCCTTCAGCGTGTCTAGCCTCAGGTTAAGTTAAAAAAGCTCCGTTAAAAAGCCCCTTACCTTCATATTCGCTTTGAGCCCGAGCTCCTTTGCCAGACCTCGCAGTTCTGCATATTTCATGGAGTCCAAATCCATGCTGGCGCGACACTTTATTCCGTTTTGTGAAAATCCGCGCACAAACGATCGCTTTGCTTTGCACTTTATCGAGCTGCGTCGGTTGAAACTCCCTCCGATTCAAAACACAGGAGCGGGACGCGTATGATTGGCTCTTAGGTTTGACCGGATATGCCTTACAGCCAATCAGAATAAAGGTGCATTTTTCCAGCGTCTGGCCTATTTCCAGTATCGGTTTATCGTCTCCGTTTCTTCTTTTTTTTGTATTTTTGATGAAGTGTTAATTCTCACAAGCGTGATAATTTAATAGCCCCCCGTTTGTTTTATTAAAGGTGTAAAAAAAAAAGGAGTTATTTGGCAGTTTTGGAGACAATTCGCCGTATGGTGGCAGTGTTACAGCACGGAGAGCGTGCCTTCGTGTGCTTCCGAGCCTCTGTCGTTCAAATTCACAAAGCGGGCCGAGGTGCTAGCGGTGCTAGCGAGGCTCCGTGAAACTCAGCATGGAATTTAATGACAGCCTTTTAATGAAACGCGTCGACGACGTAACCCTGCCGGCCACAAGAGCCGTGCACAGGCCGCAGATGACGCTCCACTGTCTGCAGTGTCACACAGTCCTGGCGGACTCCACGGGTGTCTGTGGGGAGATGAGGAGTATGGACTCAGTTATGTGCATAAGTAAGTGCACTTCTTATTACGTCTTCATGTTAGTAGATTTACACATCTGTAGTGGGCAGATGAGTGATGGGTGAGTGTGGTTCTGTGCAGGGGCGTCTCCAGGATTTTCTGAATGGGGTGGCACTAATCAGTCAGGGGGGGCCTCACGGGAATCAGACAATTTTTATCTGAAATAAAATCCTAAAAAAAGCACTTGAAACTGATTTAAAATTGTTACATTATAGGGATTTTAATGTGCACAGACTTCCTTCTTTCATAAACACTTATGAGTCAGAAGCCCCTTAATTAGGTTGACCAGATCCCAACAAACCCAAAGAAAGAACATACTTTATTAACCCCCAGACAGGGGGAATTACCAGTCAACATGCTCCTTTTTAGTTGTTATATATGCACACACACTTTTGCATGCACAGCACACAGCAGAACCACAAACATGCAGTGTCAGAGGAGGTGCAGAGCAGGGCAGCCCATTGCGGGTGGGGGTGGGGTTGGTGCCTTGCTGGGGGGGCACCTCGGCGGTGCAAAGGAGGGTGTGAGCTTACGCCTTCTCTCGTCTGGTCTTCAGTCCACCACCATATGCATTGGTCCAGTACAGGGTCTTGAGTTGGTGGGTCACAGGCTGGACTTGAGCTGGCAGCGACAGCAACCCTCTGGTTTCCAACCAACTCCGCCGATGGACTGAGCCACTGCTGTCCCCCAAAAGTGGGACAAGGAGATTATTTGGGTGGTACGCAGGATGTGATGTGTACCTCATGCATATATCATATGTACCTGGGTTTAAAAATAACACACAATAGACTGTGCAGGTTCAGTTTTACTGTTCTCATGCCACAGTCTGCTTACTCTCATGTATTCTCTCTCTCTAAATTAAAGAAAGAATAAATAAAACTGAGGGGGAGCCCAGGATTGTATATCCAAGAAGAAAGTAAATGGTATAGATCAAGGCACTTTCCTAGGCATTATGTATACATAACATAGACATACTTACAATTACATTATAACTGCATTTCGGTAAATATACCAACTTACTTTCCTACTAGTCCTGTCAGTACTCTTATCTAATGGTTTTAGAGTACTGTAGTAAAATGGTATTGGTGGTGGGGGCATCAAGGGAGACGAATTATATTTAATGTTGCCACTCAATGATATTAATCACCTTTCTGCTTGTCTCCTTTTAGGAGTAACCAATGATGTGGTTGTTGGCGATGCTATGGAGCCAGGCCATAAGGGGGAAATGGTTAATTGGTGAGTATGGTGAAGCTGTAGTGTTGATTCAGTCTTGTAGAGGAAATTTGTCATGTGCCACCAACCAGTCAGGGGGGGCTCATGGGAAACCAGAAAATTTGATCAGAAATTAAAATAGGGGCAAAAGTTCATTGAAAGTGGTTGAGAATCCAATGAGTTATAATGATTTTAATAATGTGCACTCCCATTTGTTTAACTTTACTGAGTTGTACAAGTACATAACAGTGTCTCACACATCCTCTATTTGTAGTTTGCAAACAAAGGATTTTGGGAATGGCTCCTCATGTGCCTCACAAAACCACTGTGAGGCACATGAGGAGAAATCCATCTTACAGAACTTAAACATTTATTGTTTCCCATTCATAATTAAACTAATAGACTTCACTGCATGTAATAATATTAAAATTTTCATAGTCATGTATTTACAGTGCTGCATTGAGGAGGACGAAGCTGTCTAAAGGGGAGCCAGACAAATTTCAGGGCTCCAGTGCCACCCCACGCCCCTGCCTTTAGACCCACCCCTGGTGCCTTAAAGCAGTAT
Organism: Etroplus canarensis; assembly: GCA_015106775.1. Classification (NCBI taxonomy): domain Eukaryota; kingdom Metazoa; phylum Chordata; class Actinopteri; order Cichliformes; family Cichlidae; genus Etroplus; species Etroplus canarensis. The sequence continues at coordinate 8,127 of VUQH01041773.1, read as the reverse complement.
CATGAGGGCAACCTACATAGTATAGATCAAATACTAGATGTGTCACAGTCACCCACAGTTGTCGCTTTTTTTATTGTTTACTTTCAGCATCTACAGCTCTTTAAAATGCCGTGGCTGCCGCTGTGCTTTGGGGAAAGTTATTCACTCAGCACCATCACGTTTGGCCATGATTCGCTCCATTTTTCTCCTCTCCAAAGCAAACATCAGCTGGTAAGCCTTCCCGCTTCTGCTGAGCACACAGACATATTGACTTCTTGTGTACATGTTTACTGCTGTCTGGAGAGGTGAGAATAAACAAGTGGCTTATGAGCTTTGCCCATTTCATGAAGTGAGCTCAGGTTTGAGATGAAACACAGCCTTTACATGCTGTACACTTGGTCTATAAATAAGTGGCTGGAAATTATATTTTTCACTCTTTCATGAAAACTGATATTAGCCTGTATCACTTGATCTTTGAGAAATTGCTTAATTTCCTTGCAGTTACATCCTTGACAGCAGCTCAATGGTGAAAGCATCCACACTGACATTTGACCTGAAGCCCCTCAGAGAAAGCATGAATGAGGTGAGACTCTCAAATATGAACAACTTTATCCACAGGGACATGATTATGTCGAGACATTGAGCAGTGCTTCATTTCATTCCTAATATATTTAATCTGATTACTTCTTTTATCGGGTCATCTGGTGGTTGGCCAAATCAGCACTCACACCACACGTTCAACAGTTCAAGACTACAAGAGATTACTGCATAAATCAATCCAGACAGGAATGAAGGAAATTATAATTCCCTCTACTGAGCAAATAAATCCATTCTTTGCTTTCCACTGCAGGTGAGGCAGCAGTTTGAAGTGCAGTTGGATCAGATGTCACGCATTAAGAGCAAACTGGCTGACTTGAGTGTTACTAGTGAACTGGACAAGTAGTGTGAGCACAGTAGGTCTCGTTAGACCTGGGAGATGGACCATGTGTTCTCCAGTCTCTTGCCTGACGTGAAGTAACTTGTTTTCTCTGTATGCTGTGTGTTTTCCTTAATGGTTTTTGGTGATGGAGGTATTGATGTCTCTCCATATGTCCCCTCAGCTGGTAAGGACGTTGTAAAGAGCAACTGTAGGAAAACGAAAATACTATAACATCACTTATGATGGATTAGAGCAGAAATTTGTTTTTACTACAAAAAAGACAGTGAATGCTGATATCATAGACTGTATAAAAGATGGATGCAACTTCAGCATCTGAAAAGTGAAATACTGAAGTGCCTTAACCCTGCATTCTTTCTAATGACCAGCAGGGGGCTCACTGAAAAATGAAGTCCAGTGGTAAAGAAGATGGAATAACAACCCTGCTGCTTCCTTAAACTTGTGACCTCAGGAAATACTTTTGCAATGAGTTTATGGCCTCAATTACTAGTTTCAAGTCTTACTGAACAAAGCACAATTATTGTTTGTAAATTATGGCCCCATTAATAATATAATAGAAAATGAAGCAGAATATACTTTAGATCGTGGCTGCTGTTTGACTGGCTTGTTGCTACTGTGTGGCCATTCAGTGTTCTTAGTTTCTCAGTTGGATTCACCCCTCACTTTTGATGTATAGTTTCAAAAGCTGGCACTGACCCAAATGTTAAACTTGTGGCTTCATCCATCTTTTATATACAGTTTATTTCAGGAGCCTTCATTAGGAAACAAACTGATTATTATTCATTTGCTTAGGCTTTCCAGATGGATTTGGGGCATTATTGTGGAATATAAATGCAATCCCACCTGTTTCACCTGTCCTGACACCATGGTCCAAAAGATTCTTGTTGTTCGCCCTCACAAAGTATTTGTCTAAAATGGCTTGGCACACATGTTAACAGCTGTGAGAGAACCAGGGATTTCTGACCTAATATTGTAGATATTGTCTACAGTTGTTGACACAGCTTCTCATATCCCTTCTGCTGAAAATGTTTGTAATTTCAGCTATGAATACAGTGTGGCATTTGATCTAGAGTGAGTTCTCACACACTGTTGGGATGTATGGACAACTGTTTATGCAGACAGTTGGGGTCACTCGACACTATTTTGAGCCACAAGAAAGCCTTAATGTCACCTTCAGGTGTGCCTTGATGTTAAAATTTCAACACAGTCTTGCTTTACCTTGTCCTCTATTTTTAATGGGTAGTGTATATCCTATGTTCGCTGTATTTGTTGTAAATCTTGTTTTGGGAATAAAGTAACTGCCTAAAGCTCGCACTAGAACCAAAATGTTCCCTTTTAGTTTTCCAAGGAACAGCAACAATTCATCTACTTTAGGGGTGCCGGTAGGCTTGTTTTTGAAATTTCACAAGAGCCATGCTTACAGTCTTTATGGTAAACTAGGCTGATATTCTCTGAGCTGTAGCCACATATACTCTGGACAAAAGAATAGAGCCAGCTACACATTACCCCTACAGGAGCTTTTATGATATCCTATTCTAAATCAATAAGCATTAACTGGGAGTGGTCTCCTCTTTGCAGCTATAACAGCTTTCACTCTTCTGGGAAGGCTTTCTACAAGATTTTGGAGTATGCCTGTGGGATTTTTGCCTGTTATTTCAGAAGAGCATTATAAGGTTAAACACTGATGTTGGACAAGAGGGCTTCACTAGCAAACTCCATTCTAGTTCAAAAGTATGGACCTTGCTTTGTGTGCTGGAGCACTGTTGTGCTGGAACAGAAAGGGCCTTCCCCACAGTGTATCCACAAAGTTAGAAACATAGACTTGTCCAAAATACCTTGATAAGCTGAAGCATTAAGACCTTGCTGCACTGGAACTAAAGGGCCCAGGCCAACCCCAGAAAAACAACCCCATAGCATTATCCGTCCTCCACCAAACTTTACAGTTGGCACAGTGTAGTCAGACAGGTAATGTTTTCCTGGGATTCACTAAACCCAGACTCATCCATCAGACTGCCAGATAGAGAAGCATGATTCATCACACATTTCCACTGCGCCAGAGTCCAATAGCACTGTGCCTTACACCACTCCATCTGATGTTTGGCATTGTGCTTGAGGATGACTTGGATGTGACTGCACAGTCATGGAAACCCTGCACAGCTCTGCAACCCAGTCTTTCACAAATGTATGGCTAGGGACTTGATTTTATATACCTGTGTCAATGGGATGGACTGAAACAACTGAATTCAGAGATTAAAAGGTGTCTCAATAACTTTGTTAATAATGTGTCTATCATATCATTGCTGTCTATCAGAGAGAAAGCATGTGAAGGTATTTCCAACAATAGCAAACTATTCCTGAGCTCAATACTTATTTAGGTTCAAATTTTCATTCAGTGATCATTTTCTTGTATGTAATCAGCTTTACAGCCTCATAGTGGTATTAAGAACAAATAAACTGTAAACAACCATCAACACACAGCCATCTAATTGGCACCATGCTGCATTTTATTGCTGAACTTCTGATACAGATTTTTTTTAGGTTAATACAAAACCAGACAAGAGGCTCACACATAATAAGCATGCCCATTTCCTCCCTCTGGAGTGCATAGTTTCTACACAGTCCACCTCCTCAGTGGAAAAGTTGATCAACGAAGTAATGTCATTAATCTTACTTAAGTTCAATTTTTTAATGGGAACAAAGGTTGATCTGTTTTTCAGCTGCACTGTGGCTGTACTGTCAGGTCATGTTTGACACAAAGAGTGAGAGCAGAAACTAATCTCTTAACTTTTTGGTGCTGTTTGTTTCAGACCAGCAGGTCGTCTGTAAAACCATGACTCACTGTCGAAGCTACTTCGATGTGCTCACTGTTGTGTCAAACAACTTCTCAAAGAACATCCAAAATGAACATTTCAATATCCTAATTACACTCATTCACATTACAAAGTTGGATTATTGCATGCAATACAAATCATTCATTATTCTGCTAAGACATGCATATTTTTTAAACCCATATATTCATGTTGCTAGATGACTACTTGCTTATAAATGGTTGATTACAAATCCTCTGAAAAAGCATTACACGGTTGTCAGAACAAATATTCAAGACAGGGTGGAGATGATGACGGTGCAAGTCAGTACATAGAGAGAAAGTGCTTTTCAAACAAGTGTCAAGTTCACTCACTAAGTCCTTTGCAGCCACAGAAATACTGAAATGTTGATTTCTAAAGACATGGGGTTTATATGGATGTAAAAATGCTACAACAATTGAAATTTAAAGCATCTCTCATTTACTAATTGGTTTAAGCGATTCTGAATTTGTCATTCTAATACCATGATGCTACAGCTGCTCTAAAATACACTTTGTTATGCAGAAAGTATCCCAAACCTTCAGAGTTATACTGTTTTTTTTAAGTAAAATGACTGCCCCCCCAAAAAGTAGCTAACTGATACCATGGGTTAAAAAAAGGGTGAATAATCACTTCCGTGTGATGCTACAGAATCCTTTACACTTTCCCTGGCACTAAATTCATGCATTATTGTTGGTTATTGCTTCTAAAAAAACTCTAATCAAATACAATTTTATGGATTAAAATAGAACGCTCTGAATCCCAAAACTATGAGGTAATATGTACAATGTGATGTCACTGTGAGATCATAATTCTAGGACTAAAACACTATGTTGGATCCTTATCCATCAGATCCAAAACTAGGATTAAACTTAATCTCATTCTTAATATAACATATTATTTCTCTGTCATTGTCACATGTGAGACTTGCTCTCTTGGGAGATTTTTGGCTTTCACATTTGAACTAATTTTTCTGATACTTTATAGTGCATACATACGAGGACATAGAGCAGATCTGTCAGAAAGCACTTAACGTTAAGCATATACGCCTATATTTAATTACTTGAATCAATACTTACCCTGATTGCGTCTTACATTAATTGTATTTCCATTAACACAAGCTAGTCGTGGAATGAAAAGGAGATCTCGCAGTAAAGTTTAGAGCAGGGGTGTCAAACTCGCGGCACAATTATTTAATTGAATGCGTCCACATTTCATTATATAATCGCAATGTGGCGCTTTAAAGGGCCGAATTGCATGATATTTTTGACATCAAATCGGCGACCGGAAGTAGGGGCGGGGCCGGAAGCGGCCCGCGAGCCGTGAGTTTGACACACCTGGTTTAGAGTAATGCTGTGTCTCTATGCTGTCTATTTAAAAGTACCTCAATCTACTACCCTTTAACTTCACTGACAAGGTTTCAACTGTTTGGAGCACCAGCTTAGTCTAGAAATCGATTTCACTATTCCTCATGAAGCAAGCATCACTACTGGTCATGCACGGCTACTATAATGTTGGCACCACAGTCCCGCTAAATAAGCTAATGCACATGAGTCTATACATATCTTAATGGAAGACATTGGTGATTTTGTTGCTTTCAAACAACTTGTCACTTGTTTATACAATATACAGTTTGGTCAACAACATGACAGTTAGGATCAAATATTGCACAAATCCCGGTAAAATATGTCTTTTTTTCTTTTTCTAAAAATAACATGAAATATACCAAAAAAAGTAGATAATGTAAAGAAACATGATGCATTCACTTCAAGAAAAAATTGCTCCCTCCAGGGATTAATAAAGTATTCTGATTCTGAAGTAACAATACATCTACATTACTGAAAGTATCTCCCAATAGTTCAACCCCATTTCAAAATAAAACTAAATCAAAATGAACAGGAAGGACTTTGTTTGCTTCCATGAGATGGGGCGCCAAAGTATGTGCTAAGGCTCCTTTAGGACTTTGAGTGAGGTATTTTCAGATGCTTCCTTTTATTCCTCTTTACCCCCAATACCTACATGTCTCACATAAATTGTATACTTTGGCTCAGAGGCATCTGTGGTAATCTCACTAGTCAGAAAAACAGATTAGTAATTTAAATGAAAAGGTTCTGTCTTTGTTCTGAGATAATATATTAAGAAAAATGGGCGGTTTTTTCCCTCAAGTGACTGCATTATGCTTCCTTTCAAAAGGGAGGCTAGGCATGTTTGATGACCCAGATATTTTTGATTTGAATATTTTTCTTAAATTTCCTGAAACAAAAGAAATAAAAACCCAAACACTACCTCTACCCGAATGTCCTGCTTATACATGTCCTACATGGTCACACAATGGGAGCTAAATTGGAGATGAAAAAGAGAAAATACACAGGGGGAAACCTAAAATAAAAGTATGTTAAAATGAGAAAAGACATAAGGAATGGAAAGTTAGAATACTACAAATTGCCAAATTTCAGTCTAACGGATTGAACATAAGAGAAGTACTTCCAATTTTGCCTCTAAATGCTATTTGTGAGCAAATCTGAAGACCTGACAGAGGAGGACACAATAAAATGCAAAACGGATGCATAGGAGACCACAGTCTGAGTGAGTTGGTGTTTTCAAAATATATGAACCTATGGTGAATGACTGTGTGTTTCGTGTGCTGCTCAGTCTTCTCCTACCCTTACCCATAAACAACCTAACTTACTGACCCTCTGAAACAGAAAACAAAATCATCTGTTACCATTATATAACTTGCTGTGGCACTTGACAACTTGACAGTTAAGCTAAATGTACTGATCACACTCTTTTTCAACCCTAATGGACTGACTATGGCAATGAGGTAGCACAAAAAAAAAACAAAAACACACCCAATGAGTCTAATTAAAAATCACAGGCCTTGATCTTTGCTACAGTATCTTGTGTCTTTTCTTTTTCCCAGAAAATTGGGAGCAAATAATTTGTTCATTATCAAACTGCTTTGTGTAATTGTAGTGGGAATGGGTTTTTCCTTTCTTACTTTTTGGGAATTATTCATGACTATGTTTACACACAGCCTGACAAGATACTCATGCAGATCTCAAGGAGCTATTCTAGCAGGCTCATTCAGTGGCTGCAAGAATAATGTTAGGCTACATGTAGACATAAGAGGAGTGTGCATCACGAAAGTCAGACAGCCCAAAATCTTGGCAGATGTCATCACTGATGATCACGCTGCAGAAACAGGCCAGGACAACCGTGGGATGCTGTGGAGGAGAGATGGCCGAGGTCCCAGCAACAGCAGGAAGGAGGGCGCCCGTGTCCCAGAAGCCCAAACAAGGTCATCTAGATAGTGAATCTCAACCTCCACTGGTCTTGGTTGTGGTGGAATCAACATGTTGGTGGAGGTCTCTTCCTAAAATAATAAATCAGATGTTATTTTATAGAAATCTGCCCTTAGATTAATAAGTTAACTTTTTAGAAGAAAAAGTCAACACATGCTTTCATTGCATTTGGAACAATTACTTAAACAACGAATGTATTTAGGGTGACCACATGTCCCACTTTGTGTAGGACTGCACAGCATTTTTATGTTTTTCATCATCCTGCATCTTGATTGGTTCTTTAGCTCTAAAAAAAAAAAAAAATCCACACAAATGACTGACAGTTTTCTAAAGTTTGGAGCTCTTCCAATGGCTGCAAAGAAGGCAGGGAGGGCTGTCAGCGCAGGAGCTCAATTTGATGTCAATTTAAGTGTACACAAGTGCAGTTTAGTGCGCCACCCAACAGGGGAAATTAGGAGCCAACCCAAAGTTAAAGGTTCTGCAGATTTCAACACGATATGATAAATATCATTAAAAAAATGTGAAACTATTTATACCTGATCAAAAAGCCATTCTCAGAGTTTGTTGCCTTTTTCAGTTCACACAGGGAGAATACTATGTGAGGCGACACAGTACATGTGAGTCTCAAAAAGTAATGTGCCAATTTACAGCAAATGGATGCAGGTGGAATGGTGAAGATGCAAGTAGAAGTAGTGAAGGTGGATGAGTTTAAATACTTAGGATCATCCATCCAAAGCAATGGACAGAACACAAGAGAGGTGACGAAGAGAGTGCAGGCAGGGTGGAGTAGGTGGAGATGAGAGTCAGGGGTGCTTTGTGACAGAAGAATAGCAGCAAGAGTGAACGGGAAGGTTTACAAGACGGTAGTGAGACCTGCTATGATGTATGGTTTGGAGACGGTGGCACTGACAAAAAGACAGGAGGCAGAGCAGGAGGTGGCAGAATTGAAGATGTTGAGATTTTCTCTGGGAGTGACCAGGATGGACAGGATTAGAAATGAGTACATCAGAGGGACAGCTCATGTTGAGAAGCTTGGAGATAAAGTCAAGAGGTAAGGCTG